>JAUCBJ010008151.1:0-51358 GCA_032718475.1 Nemertoderma westbladi
CCGATTTATCCGATGTGGTATTTAGTCCACGCGTCCCCGCCGTGTATAAGAGTGAAATAAAGATAACTGAGTTCTGAAGTTCGGTGTATAATAATAGGTTATAGGATATAGATATATTGTGAATTATACGGTAGGCGGGATACGGTAACTAAAGTCCCGTGATCCCCTAACTAAACTAATTGGCTGTACCCTACGCTAGCACTGCTGCACTGAGATAACTGAATCACTGATTAATAGGTTATTGGTTATATTGCACGGTGGCCTTACTGCTACTCAATCGATGCCATTCCCCCCTCTGATTGGTTAATACCCTTGTTGGCGCCCCGTGGAGTATTCCCGTTCACTCCACCTGTTCTCCTTGGGTTAGGGGTTTGGCCCCTGACCCTCTATTGTGTGCTTCCTTCCCACTCTCATTGGGATGGCACGAGTTGGTTAATTGCCCAATCTCGTGGCTCCCAATATTGCTTATCGGCTAATAACTTTATGGGGTGTTGGCGGGATTGAATAAGCTAACACTCCCCCCCATGCTATCTTCCCGGTAAGGAAGATAGCATCAACCTAAAAGTGCGTTACAATCCCGCTGGATCCCGATCTAGTATCGGGTGTGGGGTGGAATTCTTTTCTCTAGGAGCCGGCTTTCCAGGCCGCCCCCTATGGGTATGATAACGCTACCCTGTGTGCCTGGCGTCTCATGTCGGGCCGATCGCGCTCACCTCTTCACGCGATTTTTGTTTCCCCAACATTTTCGCCCTATCTCACCTTCACTCTCACCCTAACTCTCTCATACCCCCGGACCTCCTCGTCCCTCACTCAGCCTCTTATTCTCCCCCCCCACACTAGAATTGCGTTCGCACTCTCTCCGCACTTCGCACTCTTATTCCGATTCTCAACTCCACTTTGACTGTTTTATCTCTCCTGACGAACCTCCCCCCCCTCTCGTGCCGTCGCACTCAAGAAGCGTGAAATTGTCAGTTGTCTCGTCCATAGTGCCATAGTCAATTGTCCCCCAGTCCCAGTAGCTAATTGAGAAAGGTTGTATGACTATAGTACTTACTCCAAACGTATGTATTTTACTGCTAATCACTACGTACGTACATACAAATTGCACTTATATAGTTATTTGCGTTAATTAAATTTATACTTAATAGTTCGTACGTTGCATGCGGCGCCTTCCAGGCGCACCACTTCCCAGTCTCAGTCTCATTCCCTCGTCTCCGGGAACTTATCTGTTCCTCCTCACGTCCTCTTCCCTGGCCCGTTTCTTGGTTATCACCGCTCCTCTGGCATCATCCGCTTTCTGCTTCCGGACCTTCGCTGCCACTTCCTTGCTGATCCCGGTCGTCGGCTCCTTGGGCGCTGGTGTTATTAATGCCCGATACCGCTTCGCCGGTGGCCCCTCGGAATGGCCTGGTTGTTTCCCTCGTGTGGCGTCCCATAGGATCATCTTCATTGCCTTTGGTACGTGTTCCGCCAAGAAATCCCTAAACTCCCTCCGGTTCTCTGGTGTCCACCTGTCCAGGTACCGTTGCGTGTTCATAACTCCGGCGAACGATGCCGCCGTTGCTACCTCTTGATAGGTAAACGGTAACCTTCGCTTTATGATTTCCATGTGGGTCTCCTGGTTTATGAGGAAGAAACCCCACTTGAACTCTTGGGCCTTCATGCGCTGGCGCGTCATGGCCCCGACGTCGGCCCACTCCTCGAACCTCGTGAACTTCTCCTCGTCGCTCATCCAGTCGCACTCGCGTCTGTAGTGTCCCCGAAAGTGGCACTTTGGACATCGGTTATGCAACCGTGGACACGCCCCCATCCTGTGACTTGGTTCTCTACAGTAGAGACAAAAGGTTCCCCGTTGGAACCGGTATAGGCAGCTGCTTTCCTGATGGGTCTGTCTCCCACAGTAGTCGCAGCCGAGTACCAATGTCTCCCGTCCCACCTCGTCCTTCGTCCCAAGCGATCTCCGCGGTCTATGGAGTCGCTGGTAGGCAAACTTCTCCACGTTGCTCTCCCTGTTTACGTCGATCTCTCCGCCCCTCTCGGGCATCGTCTCCCCGAATACTATCCGTGGTGCCGTCCCCGGTTGCTCGCCCAACCTGATGGTGCTCCCCGCGAAATCCATCGCCGGCCCCTCGTGCACCCAGGTCCGCTTGCCGGATCTGTTCCAGAAGGCCCTCGCCCCACTGGCCGTCACCACCCTTCCGCCAACCCAGTCCGTGTCCGAGTGGCCTATCCTTTCGATGGGCGGCATCTCTCCGAACTCGTCGTCGTCGTCCTCCTCTTCTGGTAGTGTCTCCAATCCCGGTATCCCGATGGATCCACTATGTCCCTTCCCGCCTTGGCTCTCGCCCGTAGCTCTCCATCCCTCTAGCTCCCTTAACTTCCTTGGCGGTTGGTCGCCCTCGGCGCCCGCTGGTATGGGCATCGCGTGCAACCCCGACGTCGACTGTTTCGGCGATCCCACCGTCCATCCCAATTCTCGTCCTAGAGACTCCCCCGAACTCCCTGACGAAGTCCAATGAAGCTCGTCTAGACCTGCCTGTTCCTCGAAGCCATAACTCTGTGTCCTGGCCTCCTCTTCCCTCTCCTCTGCTTCTATCCTCTCCCGTCTAGCGACTTCTTCCAGTCGCTTTGCTTCCCATCTATCCATCTCTAGCTGCTCCCATCTCTGATACGGTGTATCCGTCTCCCCATCTACCAGATGTCGGCTGTTGTAGTACACCGACTCGCCCTTCAGCCCCGGGTGGTCTACCAGACCGTCAAAGGCTGTCTTAAAGGCTCTCCTGTAGCTTAGGGGTGATCCCGATAACAGAAATGCCCCTGGTTCCCTTTCGATAACTACGGTCATGAATAAGTTAAGTAAACTTATCATCATCCAGTCTTCCTGCAGGATATATCGCTTCTGATATACCTTTATCGCTCCTCTGCGAAACTGATATACCTCCTGCTTTCCCGGTCTCGCTCCCCACTTCAGCGAGTTCGCTAGTTCTGCTCCGTATTCTTCCCTAAACTTCCCCCAATCCATTGGTTTGTGGCATACGAGCCCCAATAATTGGCCCATCGCCACCGCCCCGCTTTGGCCTGAGTTCTCGACTACCCCCAATCCATCCGGTGCCGTCATAGCCATAAAGACTTTCTGCATATCCAGGAGGTTGGTGGCGTCCGGACCGATGATCCTCTCCGCGTCCTCGCGAATCGCCGATCCCACTTTCGTCGTCGACTTCTCTCTTACTAAGACTTGTACCGCTTTCGGCAATCGGTCTAATTTCGGCCCGTCCTTCTTCCCATACGTCCCTAGGTCGAATAAGAAGATGTCCCCATTTGGCGCTGCCAAATGCAAGAGTATGGTCCTGGCCGACCCTGCCATTCCTCGTCTCGAACCCGCTTCGTCTTCCACGGTTCCCTCGTCATCTAGGATCATATATCCTCCTCTGTTGACGGACTCTATGAATCTTTTCCAGTCCTTCCTCGGCGATTCCCTCGGATACTTCGGAATCCCGAACTTCGCTTCGTCCCCTTTCACCACGTAGTGGAAGTGTTGGAAGATCGCGTTGTCCAGCGACGGCGTCCCGTAGGTCCCGACCAACCGCTGTTCGTGCGCCTCCCGGAAGTGATCCTGCAGCGCTCGTGCCGCGTGACCCCTTTCCAACCTCTCGTAGTATCCTCTCGTCTTCTCCTCCGGGTGTCTTTCGGTGAAATCCACCAATATTTATTTTCCTCCTGACTCCGCCTTTCTCTTCCTGATCAGCTTACTCGCCATTCCGAACACTACACTCGCTCACCTGTAGGGTGGTGCCTTACCAAGGCGCAATACAGATGAGTGATGTATTAAGATGTTTCGTACAGTTCGATAATGGCCTACTTTTCTACTTAACTGCGCCTTTCAAGCTTAATTTAATCTAATTAATTTCGGAGCTAGTAAATCAGCCTAATTTACAATTTCCGTCCGTTACTTTTATTATGTTCTAGAACGACTTTCCTTGTGTTACCACTATTTTTCGATTTTTTAGCCCTATTCTATTTATTTATTTATTTGCTTTGATTCTACTGTCCTACTACTTACTACTGCCTATGGATTTATTCTATTCTCTCTCTGATCCATATTCTGGCCTACTCAGTGGGCCTATGCAGTACAGCAGTATGCGTCGTGTGGCCACACGATTTATCCAGCTGCACTCATATGCCCCCCTCTCGCTACTAACTCTACTTACTGCTAACTAATATCTATATCCTATTTACCCCTTTTACCTCTTACTCTCTCTCTCTCTAACTAATGGTACTACGTACCCTCTAACTCTAACTCTAACTAGGTACTACGTACCTACTAACTCTCTAACTATCGGTACTACGTACCCTCTAACTCTAACTCTAACTAGGTACTACGTACCTACTAACTCTCTAACTATCGGTACTACGTACCCTCTAACTCTAACTCTAACTAGGTACTACGTACCTACTAACTCTAACTCTAACTAGGTACTACGTACCTACTAACTCTCTAACTACCGGTACTACGTACCCTCTAACTCTAACTAACTATTGGTACTACGTACCCTCTAACTCTAACTATCGGTACTACGTACCCTCTAACTCTAACTCTAACTAGGTACTACGTACCTACTAACTCTCTAACTATCGGTACTACGTACCCTCTAACTAACTAACTAACTCTAGGTACTACGTGCCTACTAACTCTCTAACTCTAGGTACTACGTACCCTCTAACTCTAACTAACTATTGGTACTACGTGCCTACTAACTCTCTAACTCTAGGTACTACGTACCCTCTAACTCTAACTAACTATTGGTACTACGTACCTACTAACTCTCTAACTCTAGGTACTACGTACCTTCTAACTCTAACTTTAGGCACTACGTACCTACTAACTAACTAACTAACTCTAACTAACTAACTCTAGGTACTACGTACCTACTAACTAACTAACTAACTCTTATTTTTTATTTTATTTTATTTTATTTTATTTGTGTGGGAAGGGCGTCTCGCCCTCAATCCCACCCCCCTCAGTCCAAAACTTGGACGACTAAACTCTACTCTAACTCTATATTAAGGTGCCCCTTCAAGAAGACAGCATTTACCTACCGCTCTCCTGTAGGTTTTTCTGTCCTTCGCGTGTCCTGTCGTTTTTCTTTCCACCTATCCGCACTTCTACCGATCGGACTCTTCCGTCCTCGTCGGAGTAGGTGCCTACGACTCTCGCCAACCGCCACTGGTTGTTGATGATAGTGTCGTCCGTGACGATTACGAGATCTCCCTCTCTTAACTCCCTGTTCGGCTTCCTCCACTTGCTTCGCTTATGGAGCGTGGGTAGGTATTCCTCTACCCACCTCCTCCAATACTCTGCGCTAATTGCTTTAGCTACTTTCCAACTTTGGCGGGAGTGTATATCATCTGGGTCCACACCCCGCATATCGATGGTCGCTGGCCTTTCCATCAGAAAATGGCTAGGCGTCAGCACATCTAACGACTCAGGGTCATCATTCTCCGGATATAGCGGTCTGCTATTAATGATCCCCTCGCACTTCGCAAGTACCGTCCGTAAGACGTCTTCAGTGACCATGTGGGTGTTCATCAGCTTCGTCATTAGACGTTTTGAACTGCCCACCAGTCTTTCGACGCATCCTAGTGTATGTGGTGCATACGGCGTCCGTCTTTCCCACTTTACTTGTCGTCTCCTCATGGCCGCCCTGACTTCTTCTCCCTCCAAGATGTCTAAGGCCTCTGCCATCTCACTCTCTGCGCCCACAAAGTTGGTGCCGTTGTCGCTATATATCACTGCGATCGTCCCACCTTTGCGGTCCCTAAACCTTTCTAAGGCGTTAATGAACGCTGATGCGGTTGCATCTTGGGCGAGTTCTATCCCTACCGCCCGCGTATTGTTGCATACGAAGATAATACCGTAGCGTTTCTCCGTGTGTCGCATCACCTTGATCTTTATCGGCCCGAACATGTCCACACCGCAATGCGTAAATGGCGGGTCGTGCTGTCTTACCCTACTCGCCGGTAGTGGCGCCATCTCCTGTACGGCTCGCTCCTTCTTCGCTCGTCAGCAGGTCTGGCACTGCCCCACTACCGCTTTCACCTTTTTCCTTAATTGTTTGACCCAATAGGTCCTTCTTATCTCTGTGAGGGTTCGGTTGGTGCCCCCATGCAGTATCGATTTGTGGGAGTCCCATATGATCTGGTGGACTATAGGCGATCCTGTGGGAATGATGATGGGTTTCGGTGGCACGACTATACTGTTGTTATATCCCACCCTAGAATTCATTACTAGGATCCCATCCTCGTTGAGTTGTGGCGACAGCGTGATCAACTCGCTATCCCGTCGGAGGTGCTGTTGGTTACCGACACGTTCCACCTCGTCGCCGTAGTTCTTGCGTTGTTCATAGCGGATCACTGCCTTGGCCGCTCCTTCCAGATCTATGGTTGTCCTGGTCTTCTTGTCCTTGCCGACTCCCGCAAGGAAATTCCCAAAGGCTCTCCAGTACGCCACTAGTTTCTTGGTCTTATACCAACTAGAACTGTAGCTGAGGAGTTTATCCGTCGGGTTATCGCACAGTTCCCTTCCTGGTTGAACGTCCCTAATCTCCCTCACCATCTGGGAGTATATCTCTTCTCCCTCTGAATCTCCCTCTCCTTCTGATACTGGTTCCGAGCCCGGGTCCACCTTCCTCATCGGCGGCCAGGCCTCCCTATCGCTCAGAAATTGTGGCCCATGTTGCCACAATACTTCCTTCTTCAGGAAAGTGTGGCGTTCCACGCCCCTCGACAGCAAGTCCGCTGGGTTCTCATCTGTTGAGCAGTAGTGCCACCTTTCCAGTTCTGTGCTCGCCCTTATTTCGTCCACTCTATTCGCGACGAATATCGGGTATCTCGTCTTTTCGTTGTGTAGCCAACCAAGCACTACCATGGAGTCCATCCAGTAGTGTGTCTCCACTATGTTGGGAATTGTATCCACTAGGTAGGCTGTGGCTCTAACTCCTAGTCTCGCAGCTGTCAATTCTAACTTGGGAACAGATGCTGAATCTGGCGGCGTTGACTTAGCTTTGCTAAAGGCTAGTCTGGGCTTGTGAGGCCCCTCTCGTTGTACTAAATAGAGTGCCGCTCCGTATGCCTCTAACGACGCGTCGGAGAACATATGTAAGTCCAGATTCGTCATGTTCCCGTCCGGAAAATACACTCGCGGCATGTTGTATGTTCCCATCCTCTCCAAGTCTCCTGTCCATTTGCTCCACTGTTTCTTGATGTCCTCTGGTACCTCTACATCCCACTCATCCTTCAATTTATATACTCTCTTGAGTATCTGTTTCCCCGTGACTAGTAATGGGGATGCTAGGCCTAGGGGATCGTATATCCTTGCTATATACGATACATAACCCCTCTTCGTTTGGGTGTCTGCGCCCTCTTGGCTCAGCTGATACTTCAGTTCGTCTGTTCCTCTATCCCACACGATTCCCAATGCCTTTTGCTGCGATTGTGTTCTCTTATTCGCCATGTCCTGTCCTTTGGCTGTTGTAGGGTTATCCATGGTCGATCCTGGTTTCTTGTCTTCTATTTCCTTGATAAATTCTTCTGAACTGGATTGGAATTTGGTCAGGTTGAAGCCGGATCCTTTCAGGATGTCGCGAACCTCGCGCCCTGTTTCCAGTATCTCCTCAACCGTATTTCCAGACTCCATACCGTCGTCTACGTAGAAGCCGCGTCGGATCATATCGACGGCCCTACTGCTGTATCTATCTTCCTTCCCTTTTACCGTGTCTCTCACTGCCATAGTCGTCGTAAATGAGGACGACTTGGCCCCCATATTTTGTACTACCATCTTATACACTGGTATTACCGGCGGTTCTTCTTCGCCGTTATACCATAAGAAGCGTTGACTATCGCTATCTTCCTCTGTTACTCGGACTTGGTTGAACATGCCTTCTATGTCACACGTGAAGGCGTGTTTCCCATTCCGAAACCTAAGTAACACCTCTATGCCCGAATTGTAAATATTTGGGCCTTCCAACAGGTAATCGTTTAAGCATTTTCCGTCGGTCTTTGCCGATGCATCGACTACCATCCTCAGTTTACCTTTCTTTGGGTCTAATGCTACGTGGAGTGGCAGGTAGTATGTCCTGTCCGTATTCGGCTCGTCGACCGGTAACTCCACGGCCCATCCTTTCTCGACGTACTTCTTAATGGTTTTGTGAATGTACTCGTTCTTCTCGGGGCTCCGTTGTAGTGTTTGTTTCAGCTTGCGGAGTCTCGTGAGTACCATCCCTCTATTATCGGGTAGCGGTATCTTCGGTAGTTTCCATACCATTCCTATTGTATACCGCCCCTCATCACATGTCATCGATTCCTCCACACTTTGTAGAGCCTGCTTGTCTTCTACCGAGGTCCCGACCCCTGTATCTTTCAGTCCCTCGAAGTCTTGTCTGAGCAGTCTTTTAAGCTGCTCCTCTGCTCCCTCGTCACCCATTTCCTGCATTGTTCCCGCGAACATGCATCCTGATGTCTCCGACATCCTGAATGGTATCTTGCTCTTAATTGGACCACTCAGCGTCCACCCGAATGGCGTTAATATGGCCACCGGGTCGCTCTGCTTGTCTTCGCCGAAGACCGTTTGCATTCTCTCGTGGGCCGTTGGGCAGTCCATGCCTACTATGATGGATACCTTCCTAACGTCCACGTCTGGGATTGAGAAGTCAATGTTGTCCAGGAATTTGTATTGCTCGACCTCGATGTTGGTTGGCCGCCTGGCATTGATGTTAATTGACTCTATTACTTGGATGGGGTCGATGGTTGCCCCATAATCGCATCCTGGTGCCACTGCTGCAATTGCGCACTGTCCTGTCCTCATCTCTAGGATCTCGTCTTTGCTAGAGATGGTTGTCACCGCCATCCTGCTTGGCCTCGTTCTCAACCCTATTTCTTCGGCTACCCATTCCTCAACTAATGTGAAGGCAGCTCCACTATCAACCAGCATTAGTGTTGTTACTGATCGATTGCCTTCCCCGATCACTCGTACTGGTACTACTCCAAGTAGCACTGTTCCTCTCTTCTTCGCCCCTATTGTGCTCGTTGCCATCGTCTGGCCTCTCCTTTGGCCAAACTTGACCGGCTTCTCTTGGCATTCCCTGGCCTTGTGTCCACTCTTTACACATCGCGAGCAGATTTTATTGCTCGACGCGTAATCTATCTGGTCTTGCCTCGGTAGCGCCTGCCAGTACCTGCAGTTCATGGTTTTATGAAGCGCATTTGCGTGTAACTGGCATTTGCTCTTTGGGTCGTAGCCCTCTTTATACAATGCGTTGCGTATCGCAGTTATATTTGTACCAAAGTCCCTACTATTCTTATTGACTGGATTTGGCCTACTGGACGTACTGGGGTTATGTTTATTCATGTTGTTATTGTTCCCCTGTCCGTCCCTTGATGTTGTCTTATCTTCGCTTGTCTGTGGACTTGCAGTCCCCTGCGTCGCTGCATATGGCAATGATTGCCTGAGTCTCGGTAACGCGTTTGATGTATTGTGCTCTGGTTTGGGCCTGTAGTGATCTGTCTTTGGTCCCTTTCCCAGGCTATCTTCACTATAGACTGGGTCCGTTATTAGTTCAGCCTCGTAATTTAAGAAGTTTGACATTTCTTCTAAACCTGGTTCCGCACCCTTCTTGTCTCGGGTGGAGAAAGCGATCTTCCTCCATTTGTTGCGCAGCCAGCTCGGTAGTGCCTGCGCTATCGTGGTGATGTTATTGGACGCGTTGAGCTCGTATGGCGCGTCTAGCGTCTTCAGCACGATCAGCGCCTTCTCGACTTTGTTAGCAAACGTCTTAATGCTAACGGGGTTATCCTGTAGGCCACCCGATGTTATGCCTCTCAGCGTCTGCCTGATGATCTTGGCCGGGTGCCCGTATTCCCTATCCAGTGCCCGCCATGCTGTCGTGAAGCCGCCCTCTATTCCCTGATATTGCCTCACGATGTCGTATGCTGGGCCTCCCGTGTACACTTGTAGATACTTTAGGCACTCCGCCTGCGTCAAGTTTTTTGTTAGTATTTCGTTACTATACATTCGCCGAAACTGTAAGTATTCTTCCGGCCTGCTCCCATCGAATTTGAACGGTTCCACGGGTGGTAATTCGATCCTCGTTTTCAACGCATCGATCAACGTGGCCATCCCCATTGCCTGCGCTTCTAATGGATTCGACGGGTGCTGTATAGTTTCCCCTGTCTGGTGCGGTTCGTCCGTCCTATTTCTTGATCTTCTCTGACTCGGATATGTCATTGGGGGTAGCGGCCCCCTCCATATGTCTGTATCACACGATCTGTTTTCGTCCAAGGGTCTCGTTGTTCTTGCTACCATCGGGGTATATTGTTGATATTGTGATGGGGGAATGTCACCCTGTCCCCCCCCCCCCACCGGTATGTCTGGTACTGGGGTTGATGTTAATACGTTGGGGCCCATGCACCTATCCGCAATGATTCCCCCCTCCCCTGGGTATATGTTATGTCCCTGCATGCTGTAGTCATACTGCTGTGCTGGTACCGGTATAGGCCTATCAGCTTCTGGCCTACCCGCCGGTATGTATTCCGCGACTTCCGGGTTTAATCCCGTTGTCCGCGCTATCCTATCGCCTACATTGCCTCTCTCAGTATGGCCTACAGTATGTGCAGTAAGACCTACAGTATGCCCTACAGTCTGCATGTGTTGCTCGGGATCGAAGTTTATTCTTCTCGAATAATCCTCCCCGCGGCTACCGTATTCTCGATCGGTAGGTATATTCCGTCGGAAAGTTTCTCTTCGACCCCCCTCTCCACTGTTTTCATCTTCGTACCGGTACATCGCGTACCCCTCTCTCGGCGTGTAATGCGTCTCACCGGATCGCATCCCTCCGGGGCGACGGCAATCTCCCGGAGTCCGACCCCACTGACTCTCCGTTCTCATCTCGACTACCGACGGCTCGCTGTCCGTCCTCGCTCTTCTATCTTTTGCGGCGATGCTTCTACTACTCTCTTCCTCTCTTCTCCTATCAGTGGAATATTCCCGCTCACGAGATCTCTCGTCGACCTCCCGGTTAAACCCCACTGTTCTTCTTTCCTCCTCTGATCGGGCTCGACGCTCCGTCTGCCCTCCCGCGACGTCAACCTGTCTTTCTCTGCTCGATCGCACGTCGCTGGGGATACTCGCAATCCCCCTATTACTTTCCGTCGCCGGTTGTTGCGGTTTACCTTGTTCGGCCCTCGCATTGTCCGCTGACGGCTGTGGGACACTCTCTGCCCCCCCCCCCCCCCTCTCGCCGCTAACTCTCTGTTGTGGGGCCTTTGTAGCCCCCCCCCACTCGCTACATTCTACTTCGCTACCTCTCGCCCCGCTACTATATATCTCTCTAGTCGACACATCAATCCTGCCACAGTCGGGTCTATTCACCCCCGCCTCTCCCTCTGCTATTGCGTGGCCTTCCAGGCCCTCTACTCCCTGCCTACCAACTACGCGGCCTACCAGGCCCTCTGCTCCCTGTCTACTAACTACGTGGCCTACCAGGCCCTCTGCTCCCTGGTTACGTAGGCCCGACGTGTTTACATTAATAGCACCCATATTGGAAACGGAATTAATTTGCTCATTTGAAACAAAATCATTTGTATTATTCTGCGCGACTACGTTATCTGAATTATTTTGTAAATTCGGGCTAAGATCATTATTTGAATTATTCGAATTATTCTGTGTAATTGCGTTATTTAAGTTATTTTGTAGGTCCGAATTCGAGTTATTATTTTGATTATTTGAATTATTTTGCGTAACTACATCAATATTAGGATTATTTTCTACATTAACACTGGGATTGTTCTGATTTAAATTTAAATTACTACCACTAGGCAAAGTATTTCCTGTAATAAAGGTTTGATTAGCGTTATCCCATACGGTACTATTAATATCAACAACGTCTACTGTACCATTATTATTATCACCCCCCCCCCCCCCCCCCCCGCCCGTATGGTTACACCAGTTCTGGGTCTGTCGTGCGGTCCCTGTCAGTGGGGTGTTAATGAACGTGTCTACGGCTCCTGGCCCCTCAAAAATACTCGAGCCGGCCCCGCTTTCAGACGGCAACACTCGGACCAATTCCAGCTCGTGCGCCCGTCTAATCTTATTTTTTGCCGATACACCTTGGCGTTTCTCTAATTCCCTTAACTCTCGCTCAGCCTTTGCCCCTCTCTCCTCACTCTCCTGGCTGTCCCGTCTGGCCGACTCTACTACACTCCTAGCGTTCTCCCTTCGTCTCGCCTCACGTTCTTTGCGTTCCTTTTCCCTTCTTGCCTCACGTTCCTTGCGTTCCTCGTCCTCCCTTGCCTCACGCTCTCTGCACTCCTTTTCCTCTATTTCGTCACTCTCCCTAAGGCTCCTCAAAGCCCTTTCGACCCTCTCACCGTTCTCTTTAATCAATGCCGCTTCCCTCGCTAACCGCGCTCTCCCCTCCTCTAGCCGTTCCTCCATTTCCTTCTGACCTTGCTCTGCCACGTCGAGGCGGTATGCGGCACCTATCTCTCTCACCACTCTTTCTTTCGCGGAGGATGTAACAGACTTATCGGTTACGACGGACTTCCCCCGCCTTCCCGACCTACTAACTTTCCCCGGCCTCCCGGAGCTTTCTCCGACCGACGAGGCCGAATCCTCGGGGTTAACCTCGGATTCGCCCCCTTCGAGTCCCCTCCAACCCACTGGTTTTACTCCCCGGGCATCGACCAAGTATGGCCCTATGTACACTGGCGCTACACTAGGTTCCATACTCCCACACTCCCATAGTTCAAACAGTTCGCCGGCTATCCTTTCTGCTCTCTCCCCGGCCAGTTCTCTCTGCCCAAAACGTATTAGGTAATTTAAGTGTCTATCCGACTCACCTAGTCGCTTTCTCAGTCTCACCTCGTCTACCTTCGCCCCTTCCTTCTTGGCGTCGTTTATCAGCTTCCGGGTCGCGTTGTAGGCCCGTCGAAGTCGCTCAGAAACCCCGACGTCCTCGTCGCCGACCTCTCCTCCGTCCCTCCGGGTTCGACGTCGTACCGGCGGCTCCACCGTCGCCGTTCCGGTGGGCCGTCCGTCGCCCTCGGCCTGTAGCTGGCCGGCGACATCGGTACCGATCTCTCCTCCGTCTCTTCGCGTCCGGCGCCGCACCGTCGGCCCCACCGTCGCCGTTTCGGTGGGCCGCCCGTCGCCCTCGGCCGGTAGCTGGCCGGCGACATCGGCGCGCCGTTCTCCCTCTCGTGTCGACTCGTCTCCCTCTCCCTCCGTCTCGCTCTCTCTCTCTCTTGGCTCGACTTCGGGTTCCAGGCCCTCCTCGTCCTGGACTTCCGGTTCGCCCGTAATCGATGGCTCCGGCGTCGTGGGCCTGTATCGCTTGGTCGCGGCCTCGCGGATCGTTTGATCTTCGTCCGGGGTCCGCGGTGGTGTCTCGCCCGACTCACTCATCTCGTTTGTGGTTGATGATTCGGCTAGCTAGGTTGCAGTTCTTAGAGTTTAACTAGGGCGGCAGCTCGGTTTAGTTACTGAATTTAGCTGGGGAAGCAACACCGTTTTAGTTACTGTGACGGGATCCAGGAGGGATCCCGATTTATCCGATGTGGTATTTAGTCCACGCGTCCCCGCCGTGTATAAGAGTGAAATAAAGATAACTGAGTTCTGAAGTTCGGTGTATAATAATAGGTTATAGGATATAGATATATTGTGAATTATACGGTAGGCGGGATACGGTAACTAAAGTCCCGTGATCCCCTAACTAAACTAATTGGCTGTACCCTACGCTAGCACTGCTGCACTGAGATAACTGAATCACTGGTTAATAGGTTATTGGTTATATTGCACGGTGGCCTTACTGCTACTCAATCGATGCCATTCCCCCCTCTGATTGGTTAATACCCTTGTTGGCGCCCCGTGGAGTATTCCCGTTCACTCCACCTGTTCTCCTTGGGTTAGGGGTTTGGCCCCTGACCCTCTATTGTGTGCTTCCTTCCCACTCTCATTGGGATGGCACGAGTTGGTTAATTGCCCAATCTAGTGGCTCCCAATATTGCTTATCGGCTAATAACTTTATGGGGTGTTGGCGGGATTGAATAAGCTAACAAAATGTCGGCTCGCTTTCATTTTTATTATTGACAGATTGTTAACTTACCCGGCGCTGAGCCTTGCAGTACTGGAGTCCACCCACTGAGGCATTAATAGAGTACACAGTCTTATAAAAGGAGTTGAATGGAGCTTCGTTAAAGGAGTATGTATAATAATCTGAACGTCCCGAAATTAATTTATGGACGTCCCGAAATTAATTTATGGACGTCCCGAAATTAATTTATGGACGTCCCGAAATTAACTATATGGACGTCCCGAAATTAACTTATGGACGTCCCGAATTTAACTTATGGACGTCCCGAAATTAATTTATGGACGTCCCGAAATTAATCTATCAACCAATCAGAATCGTAATGAAATAACTAATTAATGGACGTCCATAAATTAATTTCGGGATGTTAATTTCGGAAATTAATTTCAATAATATTTTTAAATTTTTTTAAATATTTTTTTACAATGTATAATTCGCGGACACTGCGGGGTGACTACAAAACAAAGACCCAATTATAAAGACCTGCATAATCTTGTTACATGTGTTAACTTTCGTTAATTGTTTTGAATACCCCGTTACGCCTCTGTAACTTGCTCCTTTACTAATCTGCTCCTTTAAATAGCAATGGTACATAACGCTCATTGTGACCTGTACAAAACAAAGAGGTAAAGTCGCGTTACGTCCCAAAGAGCGTTAGGTTCCAAAGAGCTTTAGGTCCCATTGCCAGAGAGCGTGAGGTCACATTGCCATTTAAAGGAGCAGGTTAGTAAAGAAGCAGGTTACAGTGACGTGTTGGGGAACCAAAACAATAAACGAAAGTTAACACATGTGTTTTGTATTTGTACAGGTCTTTATTATTTGGGTCGTCGGTCTTTGTTTTGTAGTCACCCGACACTGCGGTGTTGCGTGGGGGCCACCAATCCACCCACCCACACTCAACTCCCAACTTCCTGGACACTAGGATACTGAGTGAAAGCGTCTGAAACTACTACAGGAACTCCATGACATACTATGGGCTAGCGACTAGGGACTGGCGCCCTTGAACATGTTAACTGTAGTACCTACTGTACCACCTACCTTAGTGACCTGTGGGACCAGCCCATTATTAGTGAGGTCGGCATTTCTCTTTATCCTGCCGCTCTCTTTGTATTACAATAGCATACAGCTAACCAATGGCAATGGTCTCGAAATCCGGAAATCGAAGCCTTTTTCTATCTGCCAACATCCTGGGCTTTACTTACACTCAGCCTCTATTCACTGGCTGTGATTGACAAGCCAACTTGCCTCAGAAGTTCCTTTCATGAATGCCGCAATTTATATTTGGCCATTTTGGTTGTTTTGGCCGCCAAAATGACCAAGTTAATGTTTATTGGGATTGGGACTGTACAGATCCACATCAAACTGTATAATTATCATACAGGAGGCATACATACATAGTACACTGTATTATGTATGTATTAAGTATTATTATGTATTAAGTATTATGTACACATTAGTAGGTAAAAAAAAAATAGAAAAAAATAAATCTATAATTTTCATACAGGAGGCCTACATACATAGTACATACTGTACCAACTGATACGAATACAGAACCACATCAAACTGTAAAATTATCATACAGTAGGCCTACATACATAGTACACTGTACCTACTGATACGTGATACGAATACAGATCTACATCAAACTGTATAATTATCATACAGGATGCCTACATACATCGTACATACTGATGCGTATACAGATCCACATCAAACTGTATAATTATCATACAGGAGGCCTACATACATAGTACATACTGTACCAACTGATACGAATACAGATCCACATCAAACTGTATAATTATCATACAGGAGGCCTACATACATAGTACATACTGTACCAACTGATACGAATACAGAACCACATCAAACTGTATAATTAGCATACAGGAGGCCTACATACATCGTACATACTGATACGTATACAGATCCACATCAAACTGTATAATTATCATACAGTAGGCCTACATACATAGTACACTGAACCTACTGATACGAATACAGAACCACATCAAACTGTATAATTATCATACAGGATGCCTACATACATCGTACATACTGATGCGTATACAGATCCACATCAATCTGTATAATTATCATACAGGAGGACTACATACATAGTACATACTGTACCAACTGATACGAATACAGAACCACATCAAACTGTATAATTATCATACAGTAGGCCTACATACATAGTACATACTGTATCAACTGATACGAATACAGATCCACATCAAACTGTATAATTATCATACAGGAGGCCTACATACATAGTACATACTGTACCAACTGATACGAATACAGATCCACATCAAACTGTATAATTATCATACAGTAGGCCTACATACAAGTACATACTGTACCAACTGATACGAATACAGATCCACATCAAACTGTATAATTATCATACAGGAGGCCTACATACATAGTGCATACTGTACCAACTGATACGAATACAGAACCACATCAAACTGTATAATTATCATACAGTAGGCCTACATACATAGTACATACTGTACCAACTGATACGAATACAGATCCACATCAAACTGTATAATTATCATAAGAGGCCTACATACATAGTACATACTGTACCAACTGATACGAATACAGATCCACATCAAACTGTATAATTATCATAAGAGGCCTACATACATAGTACATACTGTACCAACTGATACGAATACAGATCCACATCAAACTGTATAATTATCATAAGAGGCCTACATTCATAGTACATACTGTATCAACTGATACGAATACAGAACCACATCAAACTGTATAATTATCATAGAGGAGGCCTACATACATAGTACATACTGTACCAACTGATACGAATACAGATCCACATCAAACTGTATAATTATCATAAGAGGCCTACATACATAGTACATACTGTACCAACTGATACGAATACAGAACCACATCAAACTGTATAATTATCATACAGGAGGCCTACATACATAGTACATACTGTACCAACTGATACGAATACAGAACCACATCAAACTGTATAATTATCATACAGGACGCCTACATACACAGTACATACTGTACCAACTGATACGAATACAGAACCACATCAAACTGTATAATTATCATACAGGACGCCTACATACATAGTACATACTGTACCAACTGATACGAATACAGATCTACATCAAACTGTATAATTATCATACAGGAGGCCTACATACACAGTACATACTGTACCAACTGATACGAATACAGAACCACATCAAACTGTATAATTATCATACAGGAGGCCTACATACATAGTACATACTGTACCAACTGATACGAATACAGATCCACATCAAACTGTATAATTATCATACAGGAGGCCTACATACACAGTACATACTGTACCAACTGATACGAATACAGAACCACATCAAACTGTATAATTATCATACAGGACGCCTACATACATAGTACATACTGTACCAACTGATACGAATACAGATCCACATCAAACTGTATAATTATCATACAAGAGGCCTACATACATAGTACATACTGTACCAACTGATACGAATACAGATCCACATCAAACAACTGTATAATTATCATACAGTAGGCCTACATACATAGTACATGCTGTACCAACTGATAACGAATACAGAACCACATCAAACTGTATAATTATCATAGGAGGCCTACATACATAGTACATACTGTACCAACTGATACGAATACAGATCTACATCAAACTGTATAATTATCATACAGGACGCCTACATACATAGTACATACTGTACCAACTGATACGAATACAGAACCACATCAAACTGTATAATTATCATACAGGACGCCTACATACATAGTACATACTGTACCAACTGATACGAATACAGATCCACATCAAACTGTATAATTATCATACAAGAGGCCTACATACATAGTACATACTGTACCAACTGATACGAATACAGATCCACATCAAACAACTGTATAATTATCATACAGTAGGCCTACATACATAGTACATGCTGTACCAACTGATACGAATACAGAACCACATCAAACTGTATAATTATCATAGGAGGCCTACATACATAGTACATACTGTACCAACTGATACGAATACAGATCTACATCAAACTGTATAATTATCATACAGGACGCCTACATACATCGTACATAATGTACCAACTGATACGAATACAGATCCACATCAAACTGTATAATTATCATACAGGAGGCCTACATACACAGTACAGACTGTACCAACTGATACGAATACAGAACCACATCAAACTGTATAATTATCATACAGGAGGCCTACATACACAGTACAGACTGTACCAACTGATACGAATACAGATCTACATCAAACTGTATAATTATCATAGGAGGCCTACATTCATAGTACATACTGTATCAACTGATACGAATACAGATCCACATCAAACTGTATAATTATCATACAGAAGGCCTACATACATAGTACATACTGTACCAACTGATACGAA
This sequence comes from Nemertoderma westbladi, assembly GCA_032718475.1. Lineage (NCBI taxonomy): Eukaryota > Metazoa > Xenacoelomorpha > Nemertodermatida > Nemertodermatidae > Nemertoderma > Nemertoderma westbladi. Next base: position 18,620 of record JAUCBJ010008151.1, read on the forward strand.
TACAGAACCACATCAAACTGTATAATTATCATACAGGAGGCCTACATACACAGTACAGACTGTACCAACTGATACGAATACAGATCTACATCAAACTGTATAATTATCATAGGAGGCCTACATTCATAGTACATACTGTATCAACTGATACGAATACAGATCCACATCAAACTGTATAATTATCATAGGAGGCCTACATACATAGTACATACTGTACCAACTGATACGAATACAGATCTACATCAAACTGTATAATTATCATACAGGACGCCTACATACATCGTACATAATGTACCAACTGATACTAATACAGATCCACATCAAACTGTATAATTATCATACAGGAGGCCTACATACACAGTACAGACTGTACCAACTGATACGAATACAGAACCACATCAAACTGTATAATTATCATACAGGAGGCCTACATACACAGTACAGACTGTACCAACTGATACGAATACAGATCTACATCAAACTGTATAATTATCATAGGAGGCCTACATTCATAGTACATACTGTATCAACTGATACGAATACAGATCCACATCAAACTGTATAATTATCATACAGAAGGCCTACATACATAGTACATACTGTACCAACTGATACGAATACAGAACCACATCAAACTGTATAATTATCATAGGAGGCCTACATTCATAGTACATACTGTATCAACTGATACGAATACAGATCCACATCAAACTGTATAATTATCATACAGAAGGCCTACATACATAGTACATACTGTACCAACTGATACGAATACAGAACCACATCAAACTGTATAATTATCATAGGAGGCCTACATACATAGTACATACATACTGTACCAACTGATACGAATACAGATCCACATCAAACTGTATAATTATCATAGGAGGCCTACATTCATAGTACATACTGTACCAACTGATACGAATACAGATCCACATCAAACTGTATAATTATCATACAGGAGGCCTACATACATAGTACATACTGTACCAACTGATACGAATACAGAACCACATCAAACTGTATAATTATCATACAGGAGGCCTACATACATAGTACATACTGTACCAACTGATACGAATACAGAACCACATCAAACTGTATAATTATCATACAGGAGGCCTACATACATAGTACATACTGTACCAACTGATAGAATACAGATCTACATCAAACTGTATAATTATCATACAGGAGGCCTACATACATAGTACATACTGTACCAACTGATACGAATACAGAACCACATCAAACTGTATAATTATCATACAGGAGGCCTACATACCTGCTACCACAAGTTAGAAAAATCAACATGAGCTGATGACTGATTGTGTGTGCCTGGAGGTTTTTTAATTTAATTCTAGACCTACTATTGGGCCTACAGTAACTCGGAAACAGTTTAGTGTTGTTTAATGCATGGGTATAGGTATCTCGTGTTTGAATATGCTGTGTAAAGATTGGAAAGTAGGGGTTAATTATTTTTACAGGATTAGGAGCGACTGCAAATAACTGTAAGATTTGCTTATTAGTGAAGCATTCTGTTAATGTACCATATTCCATACTATATATATATACTGTACCACATTATACTGTTCCGCACACTATACATACTGCATGTAAAATAGTGTACTGTAGGTAAATAACAACCTGAAGTTACAGCTCTTTAACATGGTTGGCCGGAAGTCGGAGTCGAAAGCCTCAAAGAATTCTACATGATGCGAGAATGGATTCCTGGTTACTTCTAACTTTTTGGAACCCATTTTGGTTGTGGTGCAGGAGATTTTCCATGGGATCCCTTATCCTGTTCATGATATTTTATCTAATAGCTCAGCTGTAAACGAGATCAGACTGTTTCTGTTATATGAAAGAAAAAGTTTTCGTTTCTATGGGTCAACAAATACCTAAATTGACCTTGTGGTGCATTTTTAAATGTTTGAGCATTGGATAAAGTAATTGTAAGAATTCATGGATCTTGAATAGTTCAGGAGTTACACAATCACATGCTTTATTGGTCTACATAGAAGCTGCAGTAGTGATAGGGTGGACACTGTCATTGGCTGTACCGGTCACAGCATTCACAGCATTGTACCTGTCCCAGTAATTAATTTCTTCACGGGTGGTTTGTAGTCACACTGATGGAAATCCTAACAGTGAATGTATACTAAATTAACACTTGGGTTTTTCATGGCAGAGCAGTCATGACTTTGGAGACTTCTTGGAGACGAAAATGAGTTTTGTCTTGCACCCACCAAGACGACGGTGAGTTTGGAAATGTGGCTGCTGGAAGCATTAAATTGAATAAAAAAAACTCAAGATTTCCCGAATTTTGATTGAATTATTGCTGTACACAGAATGCATATTTGAGCTGAAAGATAAAGAGGAATTGGAGCACCCGAGAATGCCAAGGATACCTTTTTGAGCTTATCCATAATCCTCCCTTAGCTGTCCTGAACTTACATTGTACCATAGGCCCTATCATACCGTGTACAACGCCATACGATACCATACTTTACCATACAGAATCATACCATAAGCAGTCAGACTGACTTTTTACATAGGGATAAGTTGTTGGCTATTTCATACTGAACCTACTGTTCCAAAATTGATGATTATGATTGCACATTTGAAAATTAACCCTTTCTTCCCTTTGTTCTATTCATACATTTTGCCTTTTCTAAGGATCCAGTCGCACAGGAGAATCTCTAGTGATGACTTCATTAGACCAATTCCTGAAAGTCTAACAGCTGATTACCAGAGCTACATTTTACTAAAAACTCTAAACAGCAAGGTGGGTGTTATTGTGTTCTATTTACATGCAGTCGCTCCATCAAAGTGATGACTTTGAGGCGAGGTTGTAAAAGTCGTTTCTGGGAGTGGGACACTACATCCAACATCATGTTGGTCTACATTTATGCTTTAAAATTAAATAGTATATATTTGTACATTATGTAACTTCTCTGCGTTATAGTGATATCCTCGTAACTGTTGTAGCCTATCGCGTTGAATGCTGCAAAATAATCGTAAAAAATAAACTTCTAGAACACGTCTTGCTTGAGTATTTTCCAATTTTGATAACCATTATAAGCTACAGTAAGTGTATGTAAGTGCAGAGTAGTTAGTAACTAATTATTGCAGGAAAAGGATATTAATTTTAGATATCATATACTGGAGCTATCAGCAGGTTGATGCCATCAACACTGCCGATGATGGTTGCAGGCAATCTAGATATCTGCTGCCAGAGAGTGAATGGAAACAAAACACCACGGTTAAGGCAGATCTCCAGCTGATCACATCAGCTGTTGGAAGTCCCACTTTGAGAAGCTCTAAAACAATGGCATGATTTTGCCCGGTTGATAAATAATTTAATGCTTTATAAACACAATATGTACTCAGAAATACACACATTATTGGTGACACGTTCATGGGGGCCTTCACGCAGCACGAAGCCTCACACATAACAAGTTTCGTTTAAGTTCATCTGCGATTGGATGCCTTATTTTAGATTTTTTTTAAAGTCTGAAACTACCGGTACCGACTGACAGACTGTCTCAATTTTGACCAAGCTTCAGATTATTTCCAACCTTTTGTCGTACTGCATACATTACAAAGTTCGGTTTAATTTCATCAATGATTGACTGACTTATTTCGGTTTTTATCAAAAGTTTTAAACTAACATGTACTGACTGTTCGGTTTTTATCAAAAGTTTGAAACTAACATGTACTGACTGTTCGGTTTTTAACAAAAGTTTGAAACTAACATGTACTGACTGATAGACAGTCTCATTTTTTTTTACAAAACTTCAGATTCATTTCTAGACGTTTTACCAACTGCATACATACCAAGGTTTGTTTAATTTCATTGACTCTTCAGCTCATTGGAGCTGTTTGCTTCTAGTGTTGGTAGTTTGATAACTTCATGAATACCAACATGATGACAGTTTACTAAAACAGTGCTCAAGAAATGTCTGAATTATGAACATAACTTCCAACGCCAGGATCAAGTTTGCTTGCGTATGTGGATTCTGCTAATTGGTGAAGTAAGCATAAAAGTATGCATAAAAGTCAGGTGACAACCTCTGCATATATAAAGGTAAAGGCATGGGCAAAATTGAATGGTGTATCCACGGGTTGGAAGTCACAGAATAAAATGTAATCTCAAGGTTGATTATTTAAAGCAGCAGTAGAACTGGTCTCCTATATGGAAGTAAATTATGGGCTCTAACTGCTGAGGACAATAAATCTCAGGATGACTCATACACAAGAATGTTACACCAGGTTCATTATCTCAAGTTTAATAAACATATCTCCAACCAGACCAATAATGCATTGTAGGTGATTCTTTAGCCCAAGCTTACACTTGAATGGAGTCACCTTTCCGTTTTGCTGCATATTGTTTATGCCATGAGGACCAACCTTTGCACTATCTGGTGCTTTAGCAGACACATAGATAGAATGAATGTGTGAACCTTGAAGATACTGATCATCTCTCTAAAGTCATGGGGGATAGGGTGTTGTTGTTGCTCAATTTTGTCAATAAGCCAGCATTGCATTCACTACAATATAGCATGTCGATTATATAGGTGATGTAAGGGGTCTCATTCTTATTTTTTATATATTTCAGAAAGTCGGAGGAACAAGACAAGAAGAATTCAATATTCTGAGAACACTGATAATAATACATTGGAAAGAATACCTCATTTGTTCTATGTTAAAAACTGTTCATGAAGTATCCCTGCTGGTTAGAGTATTATTTCTACAACGATTTATTGGACACTATTTGGAAATGGATAGCAATTTTTCCATAGAAAAAACATTACTTGATTGCTTAATAATTGGAATAACTTCTTTTTTATCAGTGTTTGCTAACATAAATTCTTCTTTTTATTCTAACCTATTGTGGATGAAAATTAAGGTAGGATGCAGTACCCTTATATATAGAAAGATATTGACATTAAATTCATGGAATATCAATAATACTACAACAGGTCAAGTTACTAACTTGTTGTCCTCTGATGTTGGAAGAGTGGAACAATTTTCATTTCTGGCGAATAGTCTAATTTCAACACCTATTTTGGTATTTCTAGTGTTCCCTTTAATGTATTTCAATCTGGAATGGTCTGGAATTTTTGGTATGTTACTCGTAATGTTAGTCTTCCCATTGAGTCTAGGATTTGCAAAATTATTTTCATTAGTACGACGGAAAGCTGCATTATTCACTGATCGGAGAATAACATTGATAAATGAAATATTAGTTGGCATGAAAGCAATCAAAGTGTTTGGGTGGGAAGATTTATATGAGGCTGCTGTAAAGAATGCCCGAAGTAAAGAATTATCAGAGATATGGAAGATCATGTATTGCCACTCATTTTACTCAACCATTTTGTTTGCCTATATTAATGTTGTCACCTTTTGTGTCTATGTTCTGTATACTGGGCTTGGGTATCCATTAAATATAATCACAGTAATGAGCTCCAACATCATATTAATCAATGTAATCACAAGCGTGCTAGTGTTTGGTGCTGCTTTACGTGAATTGGGGGAACTTCATTGTGTTTTTCAACGAATTGATTCGTTTATAGGTTTAAATTACATATTGTTTAATGTAGAGGACTTACAAAGGAATGGAATAATAAGAAATATGCCAAATCCAAAAGATATTTTTGTAAAGGTAGAAAACATTACAGGAAGATGGTCTTTCAAGAATGGGTCTATCATTCATAATGTATCTTTCAAAGCAGTTTTTGGTGAAATAGTTTACATTATAGGTCCAGTAGGTTCTGGAAAGTCCAGCATATTACAGGCAATACTAGGTGAATTGCCTCCTGAATGTGGATTAATTGATAAAAATGGAAAGCTGGCCTATGTATCTCAAACACCATTCATATTCTCTGGAACAATAAGGGAAAATATCTTGCTGGGGCAAATATTTGAAGGAGATTGGTATGATGAAGTCATTAAACTAAGTTGCTTATCAGCAGACTTATTACTGTTTAAAGATGGTGATATGACTTTAGTTGGTGAAAAGGGGATATCATTATCTGGTGGTCAAAAAGCTCGTATAGCCTTAGCAAGAGCAGTTTATTCCAGGGCAAATATATACCTTATGGATGATCCTCTTTCAGCTGTAGACAGACGAGTGGCCAAAGACTTGGTTGATAACTGTTTAAAGCACTGTCAGTCCAACGGAATTGTCGTCATGGTCACCCACCTCCTACAAATTATACCTCCAAATTCAAAAACAGTGTCTCTTTATGGCAAAGATGTTACTGAAACCGTAATTAGAAGCGATGTGCCAGAGACATCGAATGGTACAGAAATTGTTTATTCTAAAATGTATGAAAGTAAAATTATCGAAGATGATAATCACAACCCCAATATTGACAATAATTTCGATAATAAAGATAGATCAGTCAAGTCAACGTTATCAATTATTCTCATATTTATTAAATTTGGATTAAATGCACCACGTTTTCTGGTATTAATATCAACAGGGATTTTAACATACATATATCTGTCATTGTCAGATTATTGGTTGGTAAGTTGGGCTACTCAAGAATCATTTAATAATTCACAAAAACAAAATTATGTTGAACTCAATAATAATATTATAAACCAACTAATAATAGAGAGCCAGTGGAGAGATATTGTACTTGGTTATGCATATCTGGTTTTCTCATACTTACTGTGCAGTACATTAGGTATGTTTGCAATATATCATGCTATACTAGGTGCATCTGATAAATTACATGGAGAAATATTCAAAAGAGTTTCTCATGCCCCAATGAAATTCTTTGAACAGAATCCCGCAGGTGGAATACTCAACCGATTCTCTAAAGATATTGGAATAATGGACAACATATTACCAGATTTAATTGTTGAAATCGTCAATACATTCAGTCGTTGCATTCTTGCAGTTTTAGTTTCGGGAATAGCTAATCCATGGACCTTATTGCTGGCTATCCCTACAATGATCACGGTTTTCTTGATACGTTTATATATTATGAAAAGTCTTAAACAGGTTAAGTTTATTGAAGCATCAGTGAGAAATCCAATATTTCAACATGCTTCTGATACTATGGAGGGCCGTGATATTATAAAAGCATTTGAAGTCCAACCAATTTACGTGAAACGCTTTTTTCCCCACTTAGATCATCATACCGAATCAATGTTTATGGTTCATAATCTTACTACGTTGCTTAGCATCAGTATATCAATTCCTTATGCCATTTTTAGCATATTTGTTTTACTAATTTCCTTGTATATGGATAGTTTTGTATCTAAGGACATATTGTTTGTAGCAGTAATATATGTGTTTGGAACCACCAATTTTATCACATATTTCATAAAAATGTCAGCGCTACTGGAAATTAATTTAACATCTGTTGAACGAGTACTTGATTACTATAAATTAGACCAAGAGGCTCAATTCCACATTTCTGGCACGCAAATTCCAACTAAATGGCCAAATTCTGGAATTATCACCTTCAAAAATGTGAAGCTTAATTATGGAGATGATGAGGTGTTGCATGGAATAAACTTTAAAACAAGATCTTCTGAGAAGATCGGAATTATTGGGCGCACCGGAGCCGGAAAATCATCATTATTTACAGTGTTACTTCGTCTTGTTGAACCTCAAGGACTAATCACTATAGATAATGTTGATATAACTGAAATTGGTTTGCATGATTTACGGAAGTCAATTGCAGTTATTCCACAAGATCCTGTTTTGTTTGAAGGCACTCTGCAATATAACTTAGATCCTTTTAATGAGTTTGAAAGTATTGAGATCATTGAAGCTCTAGAAAGGGTACAATTGAAGTCTTTTTTGGAAATGAGACTTGAGTCCAAATATAAATATGGTTCAATTATTCCAAAAGAAGGGGAAATAGATATCTTAACTTTTTATGTTGAAAGCCGTGGTAGTAACCTAAGTGTTGGAGAGAGACAACTTCTGTGTTTAGCGAGAGCTATGCTAAGAAAATATAGGGTTGTTCTAATTGACGAGGCAACATCTTCTATTGATCAGTTTACCGATGAACTTATACAGTCTGCCATCTCTAGGAATTTCCCTAACGCAACAGTTATGACAATAGCACATCGGATAGATACCATTATAAACTGCGATAGAATAATAGTGATGAGTGAAGGACATATAGTGGAATTTGACACACCAGAAAGTCTAATAGAAAAGAAGAACAGCTTGTTATATTTGGCAGCTAAGATATCAAGCAATTAAAAGTCTCATCATTCAAGTCTCTAGACAAACATCTCATTAGTAAATGTTTCTCAGTGTGTTTTATTTTACGTTAAATGTGATGTTTTGGTGATGAATATGTAATAATCTAAAATATTACTTCCTAGAGATGCATACAAATGTATCATAAGACTAAGAATTATTATATTTTATTTGTTAATGGTGGATTCCCATCTGTAGCAGTGAAAATAAAATCAATACCTTTGAAATATAAAAAGTTGTTACACATTTATTAGCGGGATGATAACTATCCCTAATGCTGGGCTACGGCCAAAAAAGTTATTTTGCCCTAGGGCAAAATATCCATGTTATTCCCTCTTAGTAGTGAAGTGTTTATCGTGACACCACATACTGACATACAAACATAGGAACCGGTAATGCTGCTGTACTCGTCCAGGTATTCAGACCACCAACTAGTTTTGTACTTCATGTTTCATTATTATTGGGCTGTGCTCCACTAGACAGCAAGGCCTATTTATGTCTCATTAATCACCTCATTAATGTTGATAATAAAGTCAAAGAAATCTGTTACCCTGGAGGAAGAGCGAATAGTAACAGATAGATTGATGTCGATGACTGCAATGTATACTATATCATTAGGAAAGCTAGGTGAAGCACTCCAGGAATCATTAACGGCAAAGAATGAAATAATAAAGATAAACGAGCAAAAGACCGAAACAAGATCACAGCAAACTCAAGGGGAATCCCGTTCTACAAATACGAATACAACTTCTTACCGAGACGTACTTATGACGCGGCCGCGTTCGCACCAGATTCCGGCTGAGCCGACCAGGTGCGAGGAACCGCAGCGGCAAACCGAAACACCTTCCGACACAGGGATGGCTCGCCAGCCTGTGCCCGATAACAGTCGAGCTCGATCGCAACCGATACGAGGAACGCGAACCGACACCGGGAGTTCTATCCGGGCTGCCCCGAGGAGGTCTACCACCCAACCAAGCAGTCGCCCTCGAAAATGTCATATTCTAGTTAGCCGAATCGACTTAATGACGACGTCATCGGAAATCGTTACGAATCTAAGAGAGGACGGAATTGATGTTGACGAAGTTATACCAAAGGACGTCTATGAAGGGTCTATCTCAAGAAGTTTTCACATTATCGCAGACTGGGATATGAGACATGCTCTCATGAATCCTGGCCTCTGGGAGGATGGCATAGTCATCAAATGGTACAAACTGTCTGATGCTGAACGGGAGAAATACGGACTACAACCACGCCGTCGCGATTGGGGTGGACAGACGGGAGTCGCTCGCAGAGAAGAAAACCAGAGAGTTGAAAATGCGAATGAAACTGACTGACTAAAGATATCGCTGTCTCTATGGAATGTGGAAGGACTGAGCTTTATTCGTGATAACCTAACCGATGCGGAACTCTGTCAAGATCACGATGTATTACTATTTAATGAAACTCTATTTACGGAGGACCAGATTGATGTGCAGGGCTATTATTCCTTTGTTCAGCCCGCAAAGAAACCCCCACGTGGCCGGCCCCAGGGTGGTCTTGCCATTTTGGTAAAACCAAGTCTACAGCCGGGTGTATTAACTAAGTGCGAAAGTTACATGGTCTGCAGAACGACAACCTGTTGCTTTATTTTATTCTATTTCGAACCTGACACACCTATTAGCGAAATTGTTTTAAACATCTCGGTGTCCCTTACATTTGCTCAGGATGACGACAATATAATATTAGCTGGGGATTTCAACTGCCGTTTAGACTCCGGAAATCGTGGATCAGAACTTATAGAAAGTTTAAACAGCCTTGGTTTCAACCTCATTGAATTTGAGTCACCTGGAATCCCTACGTATATATCACCCCAGGGCGAAAGCGTCATTGACTTGATTTTCGCGAAATACTATGGTATAATAACAAGAGCTCTGCCAAGAGTTACGATAACGCCCACGCCGCAACGCAGACACCAACGTTTGTCTACCATACTCAAGATAAACAGTGTGACACCAGAATATATGACAAGACCAACCCCATTATCTCGCAAAATAAACATGGACACATTACAATCGCATCCACAACTTCCTGATCTATTAAATGTATTTCAGAACAAGACTGATATTAACGTTGCGGAGACCTTGCTGACAACAATTATAAAGGAATCTACAATTCCTAAACCAATCAAACGGTTTCGGGGAAAACCATGGTTCGAAGACGAGTGTAGATCCGCGAAGTCGCAAGTTATGGACGCTCTGAGATTGAGAACGACCGATACAACAAACCGCCTTCATTACTGGGCTATTAGGAAAGAGTATAAGAAGTTACTGAAAGCGAAGAAGGAATCGTATGAGGAGGAGATCGTACTGAAACGGGTAGCTGATGCTGAGATCGACCCTTGGTCTCTTTTTAAGGACTGGAAGCCACCGACCGTGGCACCGATTGGAGTCGACCGTCTAGGCGAACATTTCCAGGCTCTATTGGGAACTGAAAACAATCCACACGAATGCCCAGTCGTACCGAGCACATCTCCAGAGGAGCGCGAAGCGCCTGAGTGGTATAATGAACCAGTCACTGAGGAGGAGATCTATCTAGCAGCTCGAAATGCATCCAACAAGAAGGCCAGTGGCCCCGACGGTTTATTTTATGAACACATTAAGCAATCACTTCCTTTTCTTGCGGTTTTTATTATGATGTTATTTAATTTTTGTTTAAACGTTGGATCTATACCAGTATCGTGGTCTCACAGTTTTATCAAAATCTTATATAAAGGAAAGGGTGCGTTAAATAACCCAGATAATTATCGTGGGATAGCTCTAACATCTATAATGTTGAAACTATTAACCGCGATAATGAATAAACGTATAATTTCTAATCTAAGAGACCAGATCCCTATTGAACAATTTGGTTTTTTGCCTGGAAAGAGTGCAGTTGAAGCTATTACACAGTTACTTAGATATATTAGTGAGGCTTTTAATTCGAGTTCTAGAAATGAACGCATTGTATATGCCTGTTTTGTAGATTTTAGAAAGGCTTTTGATTCTGTGCCCAGAGCCCTACTTCTATACAAATTGTATACATTAGGTGTCAAGGGGAAACTTTTTGATCTTATTAAGTCAATATTAAATAACAGTTTTCAAATTTTTGATGGTTTACGATTCTCAAATATCATACAACAACTTCGGGGTATTTTACAGGGCGATTGTTTATCGCCAACATGTTTTTTACTTTTTATAGCAGATTTAGTCAGTGCTCTACGTGCAGTTGTTGCTACAATATTATCTATTTTTTATGCGGATGATTTAGTATTCTTTTCAAAGAGTAGAGACGATATTCAGTCAGCATTGAACGCGTTATTTGAATGGTGCAGGAAAAATGGAATGGACGTGAACTTGGTGAAAACTAAAATAGTTAAATTTCGAAAAGGTGGTCGTTTAAGTACTAATGATACATTTACATACAATGGTAATCTAGTTAAAGTAGAAAAACAATACCAATACTTAGGCGTAACAGTACAGTCGTCGTTGTGCTTTACAAACCATATCAATAGTAAAAAAGTTGAAGCTTATAAGATAATAGGTTCTTTTACTAAGTTGCAATTACTATCTACGGATACTGGTTTAAAGATATTTAATGGTAAAGTGCTTCCGATGATTACTTATGGCCTATCTTAAATTGACAAACCTTAAAGAAATCGATAAAACGAAATCTACTTTTATTAAACGTATGCTAGGTCTACACATATCTTCATCGTCAACATTTGTGCATAACTTACTTGGTGAACCAACTTTGATAGAATATATTTTAGATAGGAACCCAAATATTTTTAGCGAGACTACTGTGCTAAAATATAGGAACTATAGAGCTGAACGGATGAATAATTTTATAAGGGAGGGCTACCTAGAGGGACCTGCCTTTCAAAACTTCAACTGGAAACGACCTGGACAACGAAATCGTCATGCTGTCTGTAGGGCAACATCTCACGGGTTTCACCATCTGATCTGCTGCACTATGAACTCATTCCACTCCCCAAAAGAAGACTGTATCTGTAGTTTCTGTGGTGGGAACTGTGAAAGCAGATATCACGCCCTTCGATGTCCTGCCTGTCCTAGCCTAAATTCGTTGGCTGCATGAGTTTTATATATGTATCCGTTTTGCACGATATTTTAGAATTATTTTTATCAACGAGTTGTTTATATTTAATTTAATAATAATAAATTGTTTTATTCACACATTGAACCAAAGTAATACTGTACATATGTAAATTATTATAAATATTATGAAATATGTTTTATAGAGTAGCCTATCGTATTTCAATATCATTGTTTAATAGTTGCGTTTATCACCAGCGCAATAAGATGAAATCCGATAAATATATTTACCCCGGTATGGGGGTGTTGATTGTCTTTAAAAAAAAATTAATCACCTCATTGTCATACTCATACTGACGACTTATACTGACGGAACTGACCTATGACTAAACTTTAAATTTCCACGGCAAATTAAGAGGTACCGGTACAGTAGGCCTACATAGTGTCACAGTCCAGAGTCGCACCGTACCAGGTCTGCAGCCTGCAGCCCTGCAGGTAGGTCTAGTTTGGTCTGTATTTATATAGGCTGCAAGGTACCATACTACCTCGTACTGCAGTGAGGCGTTTCTCCAGTTCCTTCCTCCTAAATGTTAAAAAAAGATATCTAAGAATGTCGTTTAAATACGTTCGCCCCTTTCTGCCTTTTTCTTTTTAATACAGACATTGAAACGTTTTAATATTAAAGTAAAGTAAAAAAAAGTATTAACCGGTCTTCTAAACGGAAGGTCTGGTGTTCAAGCCCCAGAACAGCCAAATTGTTGCTAGCTTCCAGTTGTACTGTAGGCTAATGGCAACCTGTCATGAGTTAAGGAGTAAAGAATATGGTTAGATAACCAGAGTACTCGACCTTGGGAGTAGTGTGGTGCCTTCCCTGCGTTACAGATAATATCCAAGAGAATGGAGTCTTTGGGTTGTTGCCTCGGGTGTTTCTTCTTACACGTTTGAATATAACTTTACTTTACTTTTATGCAGTTCTTAGCCAAAACTACATTTTCTGGACCATACTTTGATATAGTGGAGCAGAGATAGGTGTTGGTCGACTCTAAGTGACATCATTCTTTTAAAACTGGCATAACAACCCATTACTATGGGAATATTAATGTTATTCTTATAATGTTACTATTTAGTTAGTGTTCGCGCTTTCAGACCTTTGGCAGTTTAACCCGCCAAATTAAGATGTCTTCTAGATATTAAATCGCTTTTTAGCCTATGACAAGTATTTGATTCACTACACTAGTCGAAACCAATCCGTGCGCGACCATTCACCCGCTGGATATTCCCGGGAGATTGGGTTCGACGGTTTAATTTTGTTGCTATGTAAGCCTAATGTATTATTCGACTGACAGTATTATATAATCTCTGACAATATTATTCACCTTCGGGAATATTAACAGTTCCTTTAGGACGTGGCGCTTTATCTACATAAACAGAGTTATGACTTAAACTACTCACAACGATATGGCTTAATTATAATTCACATATATGGCGCATTCTTTAGGAATGCTTCTTTAACAGACTCACTCATACACAATGCTGCACAATACTGCACACTAATCTGCCGATCTTCACTGATTTTAGTCACATATAAAAGGAACACAGACTGACTCATGTAGGGTCTATCAAATAACATTAGATTCACTTCAAACCACTTTAACATAAGTCACAATCGTTTATCTGTAACCCTTCTCTCTTACCTTCGGTATATCAAGAATATTGGGTTTCGGGGTTATTTATCGTTATTCCAAATATAATTATTCATCAACCATATTATGAAGAACCGACGGTAAATAGCAGTATAAAACAACAATGAAAACACTGATTGTTATGAGTTTGCAATGTTTCAGCAGTCAGTATGTATGATCAGTTAGCAGTGATTCCATGAGTTAAAGGATATATGCCCTTTATAATTAAACCTACTAGTGTAAGACTAAAAACTAAAACACGGAGGTGCCAAAGCCGGTTCTTAGGCTCTGGGCAAAAACATAACACTGAACTACTGAGTTTCTGTATATACCTCCAACACAAAGACAACAAACGCTCTGATTGGTCAACCTGAACAACGAGAGAACAGAGAAACAAAGAAACGTCGACGTGGCAATATCAGCTGCTAGCTGTCGTCATGGTAGCGACACTGTTTTCAAGAGTATCGAGCTTTTACGTCACGGAATTACGGATTATGTCCTCTAAAGTACAAATACAGAAGAAATAGCTCTTATGTCCGCTAAAACACCAGTACAGCAAGGACACGGCCTTTTTATGCCTGGTAAACCAACTACAGAGTACTTTACGGGAAAAATAAGGAAAAATAACCGGACAATTCAGTAAAAGCTTTTACAGTTAGCTCAAATATAGCTCAAAATGTGAAGAAAAAGAAGTACCTACTTTTTTCCCTAGGGAATAATAGTTAATCATACAGTAGGCCTAGGATTGCATTGAACTTACTTTTCCCGGCGAAAAATGTAAATGTGAAAATATTTTTCGTGGAATTTCTTAAACTTTATTACATGTGTTGAAAGAGCATCGAAATAGAATATGTTTGTAGCTTTCCACGTAGTTTGAGCAAAATCCGAAACTCAATAGTAAGTAATATATATATATTAATATATATATTCATATACATATAATATATATTCTTAATAAACTTCATATATTCCAGAACCATTAAATTAATTAACATTTTCCTAAGTACTAAATAATTATTTATACTAATAAATGTATTTAATGTGAACGATATACACCACCCTTCTGTGGGTAGTGGATACATGACATGTCCACCAAAAATACTATTCAATTAATTCAGCCAATTTAGTTATATATCCAATTTGAAGTTTATGCAATGTTACTCCTAGCGGCCAATGTAAGAAAATAGGAATTTTAGAATGTAAACCATTTAAATAAGTTTGACATCAATTTTCACTAACAAATTCAGGTGCTTTTTTGATGATCGAATCTTACGGCGATTGGATGAATTAAGCATAGAGCTATACAACACACATGACACAGTAGGCCTAATGTTTTACCTTTGGAGCTTGGGTGTTATTATTCCCTTGGGCAAAATAACACCTATGCAATTAATGAATTAAAGTGAAACACACCGAAAATTTTCCAATGTCCTTGGGCAAAATCAATTTAAACACCCCCAAAACTTTCCAAGCCCCATTTTGTAAACTCTCCCCCCAAACAATGCCCTCTTTTAGAATCTGTAAATAGTTGTTAAGGGATAAAAATAATCGAAATGCATACCACAGTACATGTGTAACAACTTACTTATTACCCAGTGATTTAGTAGCGATAGGTCGACAGTTTGCTGCAAGGTTGGCGAAAAGTGAAATATTGTTTACATTGGCAGTTGTGAGGTTACAATGTGATTGCGTGTTAGACACTCTAAATGGAGGAAGAATGCCACCATATTCAATTATTAAACTGTCATGTTGGCGTTGAAAATCTTGCCCAAGAATAATGTCAGAACAGAGATTACTGAGAACTTCAAGATAAATAGATGGGTAGATGGTATTGTTGATTTCGATATCAGTCACGCAAGATCCTAATACTTGCACAGTTAAGTTGCTCTGAGCCATGTTGATCTCCCTCGTCTTTGGGTCAATTTGCAGATTGAGCCATCGGGCTGCTTTATCGCTTATAAAGCTGTCTGAGCTACATGAATCTACAAGAGTGGAGATGTCTATTCCTTTAATTTTGCATGTTATAGCTGCATATCGGAGACCCCGTGGAACATTGGCACTTATCGAGCACATTGTAGGTTTAAACATGGCGGCAGTAGTAGATGTCTTTGGCTTTACCTTCGCAAAATGACCAGTTTTCCCACATCTGTCACAATCAGCGTCTTTCGCAGGACAAAGAATCCGTTTGTGAACCGCACCGCCACAAAAGAAACATTTTGCCATCGCTACATTCAGCTGTGTGTCCCGTGTAGTCGCAGCTAACAAACTTTCTCCAATCTCGTAATCGCCCAAAGCACCACTACTTGTCGTAGCAGCGAGAGTCATGGGCCTGTGGGAAGTCGTAGAGTAAGCATCAGCATTCCTCTGCACAAGATCAAGAGAATATGCTTGACTATGTGCTTCTGACAGCGTTAGAGTTTTGTTCTCAAGAAGTCGTTGCCGTATCATTGCAGAGGATAAACCGAAGGTTCTCATGAAGGAATCGCGAATTAATTCCTCTCTATAAGTATCTGCTGTAACCGCCTTTATTCTCCAATCTTTACTGAGTTTCCGGAGTTCCAGTAAAAACTCGTCGATCGATTCGCCTGACTGCTGTCATCGAGTCGCCAGTAAATGTCGCGCAAAAATTTCGTTCGGAGCTTTCACATAAAGAGCCTCCAAGGTTTTTAGCGCATCCTCGTACATTGCCGAATCTTCTATGTATTCATAAACGGAGGAGGAGGCATAATTAACGAGTGTTCGAAGTTTATCCGGGTTTACACAAACCTCCAGGAAGTTACTAAACGTCCGTAGCAATGCTTCCATTGTTTCGCTGCATCCGAAGCATTCGGATCCAAAACCAATCTCTGCGGTTTAAGGAGTTTTTCCATCTCGTATTATTACGATTAAGTTTATTATATAAGCTAAGTAAATTGTCGTGAATAGAAATTAAACACTGAGCCAAATATAATATTACTTCTGTATTATTATAATAGTTCAATAATACACCTGTACACTGTAAAATTATCATACAGGAGGCCTACATTCATAGTACATACTGTACCAACTGATACGAATACAGATCTACATCAAACTGTATAATTATCATACAGAAGGCCTACATACATAGTACATACTGTATCAACTGATACGAATACAGATCCACATCAAACTGTATAATTATCATACAGGAGGCCTACATACATAGTACATACTGTACCAACTGATACGAATACAGATCTACATCAAACTGTATAATTATCATAGGAGGCCTACATACATAGTACATACTGTACCAACTGATACGAATACAGATCTACATCAAACTGCATAATTTTCATACAGGAGGCCTACATACATATGTAGTACATACTGTATCAAATGATACGAATACAGATCTACATCAAACTGCATAATTATCATACAGGAGGCCTACAAACATAGTACATACTGTATCAACTGATACGAATACAGATCCACATCAAACTGCATAATTATCATACTGGAGGCCTACAAACATAGTACATACTGTATCAACTGATACGAATACAGATCCACATCAAACTGTATAATTATCATAGGAGGCCTACATACATAGTACATACACAGAATAGAATACAGATCCACATCAAACTGTATAATTAGCATACAATAGGCCTACATACATAGTACATACTGTACCAACTGATACGAATACAGATTCGCATCAAACTGTATAATTATCATACAGGAGGCCTACATACATAGTACATACTGTACCTACTGATACGAATACAGATCTACATCAAACTGTATAATTATCATACAGTAGGCCTACATACATCGTACATAATGTACCAACTGATACGAATACAGAACCACATCAAACTGTATAATTATCATACAGGAGGCCTACATACATAGTACATACTGTACCAACTGATACGAATACAGATCCACATCAAACTGTATAATTATCATACAGGAGGCC
The DNA here is from genome assembly GCA_032718475.1 of Nemertoderma westbladi. Taxonomy (NCBI): domain Eukaryota; kingdom Metazoa; phylum Xenacoelomorpha; order Nemertodermatida; family Nemertodermatidae; genus Nemertoderma; species Nemertoderma westbladi. The sequence continues at coordinate 36,560 of JAUCBJ010008151.1, forward strand.
TACATACATAGTACATACTGTACCAACTGATACGAATACAGATCTACATCAAACTGTATAATTATCATAGGAGGTCTACATACATACTGTACCAACTGATACGAATACAGATCCACATCAAACTGTATAATTATCATACAGGAGGCCTACATACATAGTACATACTGTACCAACTGATACGAATACAGAACCACATCAAACTGTATAATTATCATACAGGAGGCCTACATACATAGTACATACTGTACCAACTGATACGAATACAGATCTACATCAAACTGTATAATTATCATAAGAGGCCTACATTCATAGTACATACTGTATCAACTGATACGAATACAGATCCACATCAAACTGTATAATTATCATACAGGAGGCCTACATACATAGTACATACTGTACCAACTGATACGAATACAGAACCACATCAAACTGTATAATTATCATAGGAGGCCTACATACATAGTACATACTGTACCAACTGATACGAATACAGATCTACATCAAACTGTATAATTATCATACAGGAGGCCTACATACCTGCTACCACAAGTTAGAAAAATCAACATGAGCTGATGACTGATTGTGTGTGCCTGGAGGTCTTTTAATTTAATTCTAGACCTACTATTGGGCCTACAGTAACTCGGAAATAGTTTAGTGTTGTTTAATGCATGGGTATAGGTGTCTCGTGTTTGAATATGCTGTGTAAAGATTGGAAAGTAGGGGTTAATTATTTTTACAGGATTAGGAGCGACTGCAAATAACTGTAAGATTTGCTTATTAGTGAAACATTCTGTTAATGTACCATATTCCATACTATATATATATACTGTACCACATTATACTGTTCCGCACACTATACATACTGCATGTAAAATAGTGTACTGTAGGTAAATAATAACCTGAAGTTACCGCTCTTTAACATGCTTGTCCGGAAGTCGGAGTCGAAAGCCTCAAAGAATTCTACATGATGCGAGAATGGATTCCTGGTTACTTCTAACTTTTTGGAACCCATTTTGGTTGTGGTGCAGGAGATTTTCCATGGGATCCCTTATCCTGTTCATGATATTTTATCTAATAGCTCAGCTGTAAACGAGATCAGACTGTTTCTGTTATATGAAAGAAAAAGTTTTCGTTTCTATGGGTCAACAAATACCTAAATTGACCTTGTGGTGCATTTTTAAATGTTTGAGCATTGGATAAAGTAATTGCAAGAATTCATGGATCTTGAATAGTTCAGGAGTTACACAATCACAATCACATGCTTTATTGGTCTACATAGAAGCTGCAGTAGTGATAGGGCGGACACTGTCATTGGCTGTACCGGTCACAGCATTCACAGCATTGTACCTGTCCCAGTAATTAATTTCTTCCCGGGTGGTTTGTAGTCACACTGATGGAAATCCTAACAGTGAATGTATACTAAATTAACACTTGGGTTTTTCATGGCAGAGCAGTCATGACTTTGGAGACTTCTTGGAGACGAAAATGAGTTTTGTCTTGCACCCACCAAGACGACGGTGAGTTTGGAAATGTAGCAGCTGGAAGCATTAAATTGAATGAAAAAAACTCAGATTTCCCGAATTTTGATCGAATTATTGCTGTACACAGATTGCATATTTGAGGTGAAAGATAAAGAGAAATTGGAGCACCCGAGAATGCCAAGAAAACCTTTTTGAGCTTATCCATAATCCTCCCTTAGCTGTCCTGAACTTACATTGTACCATAGGCCCTATCATACCGTGTACGCCATACCATACCATACTTTACCATACAGAATCATACCATAAGCAGTCAGACTGACTTTTTACATAGGGATAAGTTGTTGGCTATTTCTTACTGAACCTACTGTTCCAAAATTGATGATTATGATTGCACATTTGAAAATTAACCCTTTCTTCCCTTTGTTCTATTCATACATTTTGCCTTTTCTAAGGATCCAGTCGCACAGGAGAATCTCTAGTGATGACTTCATTAGACCAATTCCTGAAAGTCTAACAGCTGATTACCAGAGCTACATTTTACTAAAAACTCTAAACAGCAAGGTGGGTGTTATTGTGGTCTATTTACATGCAGTCGCTCCATCAAAGTGATGACTTTGAGGCGAGGTTGTAAAAGTCGTTTCTGGGAGTGGGACGCTACATCCAACATCATGTTGGTCTACATTTATGCTTTAAAATTAAATAGTATATATTTGTACATTATGTAACTTCTCTGCGTTATAGTGATATCCTCGTAACTGTTGTAGCCTATGGCATTGAATGCTGCAAAATAATCGTAAAAAATTAACTTCTAGAACACGTCTTGCTTGAGTATTTTCCAATTTTGATAACCATTATAAGCTACAGTAAGTGTATGTAAGATAGTTTTTGCAGAGTTGTTAGTAACTAATTATTGCAGGAAAAGGATATTAATTTTAGATATCATATACTGGAGCTATCAGCAGGTTGATGCCATCAACACTGCCGATGATGGTTGCAGGCAATCTAGAAATCTGCTGCCTGAGAGTGAATGGAAACAAAACACCAAGGTTAAGGCAGATCTCCAGCTGATCACATCAGCTGTTGGAAGTCCCCCTTTGAGAAGCTCTAAAACAATGGCATGATTTTGCCCGGTTGATAAATAATTTAATGCTTTATATCATGTGTCACAATCTGTACTCAGAAATACACACATTATTGGTGACACGTTCATGGGGCCTTCACGCAGCACGAAGCCGCACACATAACAAGTTTGGTTTAAGTTCATCTGTGATTGGATGCCTTATTTTAGATTTTTTTTAAAGTCTGAAACTACAGGTACCGTCTGACAGACTGTCTCATTTTTGACCACGCTTCAGATTATTTCCAACCTTTTGTCGTACTGCATACATTACAAAGTTTGATTTAATTTCATCAATGATTGACTGACTTATTTCGGTTTTTATCAAAAGTTTGAAACTAACATGTACTGACTGTTCGGTTTTTATCAAAAGTTTGATCAAAAGTTTTTCATTTCTAGACGTTTGACCGACTGCATACATACCAGTTTTGTTTATTTTCATCGACCCTTCAACTCATTGGAGCTGGTTGCTTCTAGTGTTGGTTGTTTGTTAACTTCATGAAGACCAACATGATGACAGTTTACTAAAACAGTGCTCAAGAAATGTCTGAATTATGAACATAACTTCCAACGCCAGGATCAAGTTTGCTTGCGTATGTGGATTCTGCTAATTGGTAAAGTAAGCATAAAAGTATGCATAAAAGTCAGGTGACAACCTCTGCATATATAAAGGTAAAGGCATGGGCAAAATTGAATGGTGTATCCACGGGTTGGAAGTCACAGAATAAAATGTAATCTCAAGGTTGATTATGTCTCAGTGTTACTTCGTCTTGTTGAACCTCAAGGACTAATCACTATAGATAATGTTGATATAACTGAAATTGGTTTGCATGATTTACGGAAGTCAATTGCAGTTATTCCACAAGATCCTGTTTTGTTTGAAGGCACTCTGCAATATAACTTAGATCCTTTTAATGAGTTTGAAAGTATTGAGATCATTGAGGCTCTAGAAAGGGTTCAATTGAAATCTTTTTTGGAAATGAGACTTGAGTCCAAATATAAATATGGTTCAATTATTCCCAAAGAAGGGGAAATAGATATCTTAACTTTTCATGTTGAAAGCCGTGGTAGTAACCTAAGTGTTGGAGAGAGACAACTTCTGTGTTTAGCGAGAGCTATGCTAAGAAAATATAGGGTTGTTCTAATTGACGAGGCAACATCTTCTATTGATCAGTTTACCGATGAACTTATACAGTCTGCCATCTCTAGGAATTTCCCTAACGCAACAGTTATGACAATAGCACATCGGATAGATACCATTATAAACTGCGATAGAATAATAGTGATGAGTGAAGGACATATAGTGGAATTTGACACACCAGAAAGTCTAATAGAAAAGAAAAACAGCTTGTTATATTTGGCAGCTAAAATATCAAGCAATTAAAAGCCTCATCATTCAAGTCTCTAGACAAATATCTCATTAGTAAATGTTTCTCGGTGTGTTTTATTGTAAGTTAAATGTGATGTTTTGGTGATGAATATGTAATAATCTAACATACTACTTCCTAGAGATGCATACAAATGTATCATAAGACTAAGAATTATTATATTTTATTTGTTAATGGTGGATTCCCACATATGTAGCAGTGAAAATAAAATCAATACCTTTGAAATAACAAGTTATTCGTTTTAATTTTTGATGAAGAATCAAGTTATTATAAGGGAAATAAATTACTTTACTAAAATAATAATTAAACTAATTATATATTGACAGATAATTATGTGATATTTCCTCTCTTCTGTGACGTCTTCGGCATCGTACTGTAAATCAGTGACACACTCCCAGCACTCCACAACATTTTCTATAAATCTTCGTGAGATTGCCAGGGGCGGATTAAGAACATGGCGGCCCGGGTGCACTTTTCCACTGGTCCCCCCCCCCCCACCCCTGTTGTATCTGTGTTATGCATTGCTTATGCATTGCGGCCTAACAGAGCTTTTTTTTACAAATTTAAGTTTGTGCGACAAAGTGAAAAATTACAAACCGAAACTATAAAACAAAATTAAACATAACCTGCAATAAGTAACTAAAATTAAGATATTATAAATTTGTAAATGAGCAAAATAAATTAATGATAACTTTTGGAAACTTTTCTATTTACACTTTTTTTAACTTTTTTATATACGGATATTTTATGTAGAAATTAAAATAGCCAATTAATAAATTAAAACTAGTTTAACGAATTAATTAAAAAATTAAAATAGTAAAATGTATTAGCCGCAAATAATGTATATACAATTATGAGAAATATTATTAACAACACAGTTGCAGTTACAATACTAAATACACCATGTCCCAGAATATAGTGTCGTAATTCAGTGACACGCCCCACAGCAGTTATTCTTCTACCTTATAGTGATTCAGATATAAACACATACCTAAAAGACATCGCTACAGTAGAATCAACATTATACAGTCAATATTGCAATATTACGTGACACTTACCTGAAACCTGACACTTACCTGACAAGGATACTACTGCAGAGCCATAGTGATAGCAATACACTACAAGAGATAGTGATTACTACTAGGAAAATAAACATCTGCATCACTTCTCTGAGTAAATCTGGTTAGCGTTAGCCTGTCTATTCGGATGATGATTGTGAATAACTGATTTGGTTAATCTTCGTCTATGTCCAAAGTATGCTCTAGCTCTAGCAGGTATGATATCAGTACCGCCGTACACAGAATACAGGAAGTTCGATCTTTCGTTACGGTAATGATTGGAGCGTTCGTTAAAATCTATAGGCCTACTGGTGGAAAGGTTAGCACTGTAACAGTAAAGCCCTTCCCGAAAACAGAAAGTGATACAACATTGCAACACAGCATTGCAGAACTAAGAGTGATGTAGGAGGTGCAGATAACAACATCACGTTGCAGAATGATCGATGAAGAAATTAATGCATGTAAAAAGTCTTTCCTTATATAAAGCAGTGCTGCCAGGCCAAGCGCGAAGGTGTAGGCGTAGGTGTAGGGCATAGGTGTAGGCATAGGTGTAGGGCGTAGGGCGTAGGCGTAGCGCATAGGTTTTTGGCGTAGGTGTAGGTGTAGCGCGTAGGTGTAGGCGAAGGTGTAGGTGTTGGTTTAGGTGTAAGTGTAGGCGTAGGTGTTGGTGTAGGCGTAGGTATTGGCGTAGGTGTACGCGTAGGTCTAGGCGTAGGCGTAGGTGTTGGCGTAGGTGTAGGCATAGGCGTAGGTGTTGGCATAGGTATAGGCGTAGGTGTTGGCTTAGGTGTAGCTGTAGGCGTAGCGTTTACACCCCACTGTATCAGCTGCAATCAGGACAATATGGGGCATGTTAAGTGTTCGCCATATTCGGCAGTACAGTACTGTACAGAGATACTAACTGTACCCCTCCCTGCCTTCCCTTTAGCATAACAAACAAACAATAAATTTTTAAAATGTAATATATTAATAAGTATCATTATTTAATAATATGAATTATAATTAATATAATTAACAACTATTAATATATATAACTATTAACAAGAACGATTAGTAAAATATTGCAGCAAAGGCAGAAAGGCTGTATTGTTTTTAATAAATAATTAATGTTTTAACACCAACGAAATCTGCGAAAGTTGTTTACATCTGAAACTATCCATCTTTGCTGGGGCAATCACACAACTTTCATACCCGCCATCCTTCATCCTATATGGCATTTTCAATATATAATAACATGCCTTTTGTAAAAGCTTTTGCGGACAAAATAAGTCATTTTGCGTATTGCGCTAAATACTCTAAAAAGACTTATAATTGTACAACTACGTGTCTGTCAAAAAACCCAGAGTTGGAATGACGAAATCTACCAGCTGTTCCTTTGTGTGAGAATGTTTTTTGTTGACATATATTTTCAGCCAATCAGAGTGATCTCCCTTTCTCTGTTTACAGCGGCCTATGGGAGATGACGCAATGCGGCAGTTTTCCGAGAATTCATACTTGATTCAGGATTCATTCGGACATTCTGACTTTTAGACTTTCGTCCTAACATCAGAGGCTAGAGTCATAGGAACGCAAATCTAATAACGACCGATCGACCGATCATACATTTTCACTCGAAATTCATACAATTCATACTGACTGATTTCACCGCACTGATTTCTAATATACTGTTTTAAATTATTGTCAATTGCTGTTTATAATAATGTATGTTATATTTGGAGAATACTGATGAATAATCGTAAAATCCCCCTTGACTTTCTTAATTCATGAGGTAAGCAGAAGGGTGTTTCAGTAGCAATTGTGGCTCAATTTATAATGGTTTTTGTGTGAAATAAATGCTATTTCATAATCCCAACATACGTGAGTTGCAATCCTCCTTATACAGTATAAGATCAAAATCAGTGACAGTCGGCAAATCAGTGTGCATTAGTGTGAAGTTAGTGTGAAGGTTAATAAAGCATTCCTAAAGAATGCGCCATTTGCGATATCCTATTGCCACTAGTTGTGATTAGTGTCACTAGCGTAGCGAGGGTAGGGTCCCGGGACCCTACCATGGAGATTCCAACTTACACTAACTCTGAGAGCATTTTGCCATCGTCAAGTTCCGTTAAATTAAAAAAATTATAATGACAAGTGCAATAAACCGAATATTAGAAAATATTCGAAGTTGAAGTTGCTTTGGAAAGGAGCCCGACCCCAGACCAGATACAATCCACATTATCCCAGGCAGGTTGCCAAAGAAAATAAGTAGTAGAAAGGAGACCATATACCCCATCAAAGTGTTGTAGCCAGGCCTCCAGCCACACTACCAATAATTCCCTCAGGCACCCCCCCCCCCCCCCCCCCGGGGGGGGGGGGGGGGGGGGTGCGAACACCTTTGCTGCATTGGCTGCATACCAGTATGCCTGTACTGTTATGTCATATGATGATACTGATAAGTAACAGGGCAACATTAAACGTGATGGTGATCCCCTGTTGGCTATTTATTTACCTAACAGACAGGTAGGTAAATATTATATATCTTTCTCCTGATTGGTTATAGGATCAGATGCCATCAGATCAGATCAGATAAGGACAGACGTTTATTCTACCTCCCGAGAAACAGAGCCAGTCAGTGTTGGGTTGTTTACTAACCGAAACAATAATAATTAATGTGAGACTAAATGAAAAGGATAGCAGTTCGAGAAACAGAGCCAGTAAGTGTTTCCCTTTTACAGTAGTAATTACATTTCCTTAGGCTGTGGTTAAAGATGCTTTCGCAGCATTTACAACAGTAAATTTTAATTTCAAAAACTATTTTTTTTTATTAATTTGAGTTGACCTGATAATGGAACTGTACAAAATTAATATTTTTTTAAATTATATCTCACATCTCTAACAGATCTTGTAAAGCGGACGAGTTCTTCTACAATGGGCAACCTGTAAAGATATTGAATGCATATACATTATTTAGGCGTCACTTTTCACATTATCGTTCTCGAAACATATCTCAAATATCTGGTGTAAATCAATCCTGTCTATCCAAAAATCCTCGTTCACTCTCGCTAGAAACAGCTCTCAAAGTATTCAATATAAAGATCCGCGTTCACTCTCGCTAGAAACAGCTCTCAAAGTATTCAATATAAAGATCCGACCGATTATAACCTACAACATAAAGTTAATTTGGCCGCATTTGACTTCAACAAACTTGCATAAAATAGACAGCGTAAAATATGTAACTATTTAAAGAAAACTCTTGGATTGCATAAGACGACTCGTAACCGTTTAGTTATAGCGCTCTGTGGCGAGGATACTTTTGTAGAGAACATCGTTTCCCAGCTACGCTTAAACGAAACGGCCTCCTTGCAGAAGTATAGAAGTGACATAATCGCCATAAACAAAGAAATTCCTCCAGAATTCTGGAACAGCCCCGCGTTCCAGAACCGGAAGTGGGCAGAACCAAACCAAACGTGCCGACATGTCGCAACAAGGGTATCGGTCCATGGTTTCCACCACAAAATCTGCCCACTACCCAGTTTCACGTCCCCGATACGAAAAGTTGTATATGTCTGCTCTGTAACGAGCACGCCGCACTCTACCACCTATTAAATTGCAAACAAAACGCTACTGTAAGTCACTGACATATTGGGCCGAGTCTAACAGCTAAACGCGATTTTTCTTAATTTTTTCTTAATTTTTTATTAATTATATTTTTTATTATTTACCACGTATGTTTTTACCGGTTTAACGCCTTTCCCGGGGCGCAATTAAATTAAATAATATCTCTAACAGAAGTCCTACATGATTCTAGTATAGGCCTATGTTAAAGTAAAGCGGGGGGGGGGGGGGTTACACTACACATACAGAAAGAAAGTGCAGAAATAGTACAAACGAGTGAGAAACGCATGCAAAACGTGTATACCAGTGTAGTATAATACTGTAGTATACACTTACACACTTACACTTGTATACAAATATAATTAATTGTAAGCTATAGAATTATATTCCCTAAATGCCGTGGATTTTCAAAATTTTATTTTATTCGAATTAACTTTGTAAAGATTGCTTTGAGTTCTCATTAGTATTGGTTCTATCTATTGTGTATCTATCGGTCAAGTGGTTCAGTAGCTCAGTTGGTAGAGCGTTGGAAATTATATGTGTAGTAGGTATCGAGTTCGAATCCTAGTAAGTGCGAATTATTTTTTGTGCAGAATTTCAACTCATTTAAATTAACCGCTACAAATTAATTGCATTTGTCTGTACCAATAAGGCTGTAGTTATTTGATTGTAACCAATGTCGTGCAAGTTATATATTAGCTGGACCAATAAGCTATCTTTAAAACCTCGTTAGAACCCATAGAACAATCGAGAATTTTCTCGATTGATTGCAGCACAAATTTAGTATATAAAGGTGCGATTCGTTCATTAGTTATCTCTCTTACACTACTTTAGTATACATTATCTTATCAATATTCTGTCGTGCTTAGTTTATTCTCAGATTACATTGTATTATAATTGTGTCTTCTGTAATAAAGTCAGAATATTCTCTCAGCTTTTTCTGTTTTACTATGGTTTCACTACGGTGAACAAACTCGGGGACAGGATGGCCAGCTAGAGATCGGGCCGCAGCAATGAACGGGAACATCACGGGAATGTAGACGAGAGACAACCCGCAATACCATTTAAAGTTATTCGCCCATCGCCTGAAAGGTTAGACAGCGTTCGATCCTTGCTACCTAAGTATAAGACCAAAAGATCAAAGGTAGACGTAGTGACACGCTGCAAGCCTAAAATTACATCATAGGGACTGTACTGTCTTGATTCAGGGAAAACCGCAGTAGACCTTCATATTCCTACGGGGGAGGGAGAGAGAGAGCAGATACTAGTACGCAGATAGGACGTAGGCACACCGGTACAAGGCATACACATTGGTTAGGGTGCAGCAAACTGTACGCTTAACTCTTGCTAAGTACAGGTGTGTGTGCGACTATTTGCAGTACGTCAGTGTCCATTATATCAGAACTTGTAGGCTAGGGGGTTGCTGTGTTTTCACCTGAATTGGGATTGTACCGTTCAGGCGGTAGGGCAGTTTACGCTAGGCGCAAATAAATTGAGGCTATCAGGGATACTAACATCTACCGTGTCCCCGCCAACGCCCTAATAGGAAGTTACCCGGACTACCTGGGTGACTAAAATTCTAGATAGGAGCCAGGATAGCTATTAGTACCCGTACGCCTACAGTAGTAAACTAACACATCTCTTCTTAGTATCAGGGACCTGGTACCTAAAATTGCCGAATTCTGGGCGTAGTATTAACCTTATGCCTGAATTTGAGTCCTGGAAATACGCAAGAGGGGAAGGAACCTTACCATTCGTGAGTATTGGACCTACAAGTTATAAAATTAGAATATTCGTAAAATGCACACCGTACCCAGTAATTATATATGTGAAGGAGCAAAACTGCTTTGACCGTTCAGAATTAACACACGCGCGTTAAAAATTATTTACACCTCAAAATATATAAAATTAACTTTCGTCCTTACTGCACTTTGCTCGCTAGTTAGACATCTCCAAATATCTGCCTCTGTACCTAGCTAGCGTCCCTTTGCCCAACCATATAAATCACACCGCGGCAAAGTATACGAGCCCCTTAGTCTGTCAGTGAGTCAGCCTGATTTTAGGATTCGCTGCGCGGGATTTGTTTTATCGAAGTTTGTCTGCTCGTAGACTGTTCTGCCTCACCGGTTAAAAGAGATCGATACTGCAATATATTCGCTTACTTAGGGTTTACTGTTTTGGTGAGAAGGTCGGATTTATGATTTGATTTACAAACTTTACAGTAGGATATTGCAGGTATTGTTACCGTCTCTTCCGATAGTAGGAATAGGCGTATCTCTCCAATTTAGTAGGAATATGTTTTACTGAACTACGGTTCGGTAGGACTAAAGTTATTTGAAAATTTTGTATTTTGAGGTAAAAATTTGTATTTGATTAGCTAAGTGCTAATTTTTTGAAATAAAATTTGATTTGAACCGCGTGTAAAATTTTTGGAATTGAATACCGGTGTTTAAAAGGGTTTAAATACCATATTGTACCGGTACAAAATTTTCGTAAAGTAAAACCTAACTCTTTTGTTTTTCAGGATTCAGAACTCATTTCTAGACTGTAACGGGAGCAAGACCGTGTTTAGCAAGTTTGGGAGATAGATAACTCAACAACTTTGGTTGGGAAAATCGCGTTTCGTCCGCAACGTTAAAAACGGAAAGGTTCACGTTCGGTTTGTATCTGGGAATCTGTTTTTCTGGAGAATTATTGGAGTGGGTGAGTTCGAAAAGTTGCATAAATAAGTTAGGCATTACCGTATTAGTTAAAATTATTGTGGGTTCCACTGTCTCAAGTATTTATGCATTCCGTATGATTTCTTTGTTCATTGCTGAATTAGTCCGTAGTATTGTATTTAATTTACCTTTTGATAACGCATATCGTTATCCGATTTATTTGTTATAAAATTGGCCGCTAGGCTAATTTTATTATATACTTATTCCGTGACATTTATTTGCTGTAAAATTGGCCGTTTAGGCTAATTTTATCCATCTGCTATAAAATCGGCCGGTAGGCTAATTTTATATGACTGTAATTAGTACCGTTTTATACAAATACGGTAAACTCGATACTTTGACACTCACTTCACTTGACTTACAACTACCGAAATGAGTGACAAACAAGACTATACGAAGAATACACAAACCGACTATGACTCGTGTGACGGAGATAAGTCAGCAGCGGAAGAACAACAGGGGAAGACTCGTGAGCCTACCGAACCTACACCGTGTTCGTCACCAGTACATCCAACGGGAGTACCGGATGCCGTAGTACGAGGCGACGGCAGGACCGAGGACTTTCTAACTGTTCCGCAACCTAGATATAGGGAAACGGAAATGGTAAGTTCAGCAGGAAGCACAGAAAGTGTGGTTAGAAGCGTCGGAGGATACATGGCGCATATAACCAGGAGCATTGGAGAAGGCCAACGCATATTAGACGGGTTGACCGCTCCGATGTCTCGATTCGAGTTCTACACCCTCCAGGTTAGAGTACAGAGTAAAGTATATAAGTCCGTAGATAATCTAGTTGGCCTACAAGATCTAGCTAGACAGAGACAGGACATGGATACTCAACTTAGAATCCTCGAGAAACTAATGATCACTAGAGAGAAACTGATTCAGTTTAAGTCGACGATTAGACAGATACAACAGGAACAAGCGGACCAGTTGTTAGGTGAGTCAGTTTCGGACGAATTATTACAACCCGAGGAAGAACAGGAATTGTACCGACTGGATGGACAATTGAAACATCTGACGGACCACTTACGCATGTGCGGCGAAGACGTCGGCGATTTGGAAACCGTGCCGGAATACACGAGGGAAACTTCATTCGCACAAATCGAATCGGCACCGGGAATACTAAATCAATCATTGGTAAGTATTTGTAGCGAAATCTGCGAAGGAAGTATAGTCACGTCAGAAGTTGCTCGACAACAGCAGCAGTTCTACAGACAGCAACACGAGATAGAAGAACAAGCTCAACTTCTAATGATACAAACAGCAGTAGAGGAAGAGAAAATACGTGTTGCGAATGTAGCGAGAATCTCTCATCTGCAGGAACAAGCCGAACTCGAAGCGGCCGAAATGGAAAGGTTAGAGTTGGACATTGCCCAACAAGCGGCAACGGCCGAGTTAGCGCAACGAACGGCAACAGCCGAGTTAGAGCGACAAACGGCTGCGGCAGAGTTAGAGCGACAAACGGCTGCGGCAGAGTTAGAGCGACAAAGAGTAGTTTCGGAAGCCAGAGTCGAGATGAAGACACGGCAAATAAAAGCCCAACAAGCGATACGACAAGCAGAGTTCGAGGCGCAACAACAACAAACGGAACAACGAGAAAAGGAAGTTAAACTTCGTTTCGAACTTGAGAAGAGGGCGAGAGAATTAGCCGAAACTAAGGAAAATCTGGATCTTCTAGCCCGCGATCGATCGATGAGATCTCGCGACGGACATGATTTGGACCAGTTAGAGGTAAGACATCGCCAAATTCAGGAACGGAAGAAGGAAGGAAGCGTAGGAGCACCCGGACGGGAACGACAATTAGTAAAAGACGTGTGTCAACGATTCCCACAGGTAACTCATATGTTTGCACCGGTTACGACTAAGGAACCTGTTTCGATTGCGGGTAGTAGTGATATTTCTCCTATCCATGGTGCGACGGAACACAGGTTTGTTATTCCGGACAAGTTTACACCGCCAAGAGCAACGTCGTCGCCTATTCCGAGAGTCAAGGTAAGTAACCCACCGATTACAGATTGTAGTAGTTTATTGACCGGACCTGCGCTACTGACGACAAAACAGGTGAGTCCACCTTTGACGCCTAAACCCGTACCTAAAGAGGTGAGGTCTCTATAGGGGTGCTGGTAACAGGCGGCGGCGGACTCGTGAGGGTCTGGGGGCACGTTAAATTGGGCGATAAGTGCAAGGGAGATACTGAAGGCCCTCGTGTCTAACGAACCATGAATTGTCATGGTGCCGTGGTACCGTCTAGTCGGCCTGTTGCCGTACTGCCAGTCCTGTACACAGTAGGGGTGGTGGCATGGCGTGATTTGTGGTTCATGTGGCGCGAACTATGTTTTGTATGTGGGCGATCAGTGGCAGTTTGCTTGGGGCTTGGATGGTTCCATTGACCGTCAGCTGTTCCGTTTTTTTGATACTATATGTTATTGTCTCCATGTTCAGCTGATTGGTCTTTGGTGGCATTGGAAAAACCGTCGGGTCTTGAGTTTTCTGTTGCTGTGGGTACGTGAGTACACGTGATTGCATGTGTGGCCACTGCGAGTGGGTAAGGGAACCCTTGCCAGTTGGACAAGACGCCGCTGGTATTAGTAGGACCATACTTTACTGCGCCCCAGCATACTTTGTGCACACAAAGTTATTTTACCCTGTCGGTAAAATAAGGTACTCTCGATTTTGCCGTTTGTCGATACAATTTTGTCCCCTCTGAATTTGTCCCTTCCGATTTTGACCCCGATTTTGTCTTACCCGAATATGTCCTCTGTGTGTGCATGGTATGCGTCAGATTTTGTGTTTACCGTAGTGTACTTGATATTGTGAACATCTGTTGAGTACACGTGTACAGGACGGGTAAGTGGTTACTTGTTCCTAGCTTTCGAGCTAGTCAGTATTGTTGAGGAACGGTGTCCCCTCAATACTGCCGGCGAGGCAGGTGAAAACGTGTCAATATTCCATGTTGGGTAGCGCAAGCCCGCTTGGGACAAGACCGTCGGTTAGGCCCAAGGGCGACCTTGGTGCTCGATCGCTATCGACTGGTCCACCTGCCGGTTGACTCTTTGTTATACTTTGAGTTGGCTCAATGTACAGTCAGGCCACAGTAAGTTGACAGTAGCCGCCCATCTGGCTACACGTTCGACGAGCTGTGCCGGTGTGATCGGGGGACCGAAAACAGAACCCGGGAAGCATCGGGCCACCCTCCGGCCCGGTCTGATAATAACATCTGTCGGACTGGCCCCAGGGGTGGTGGAAAGGTGTCCGCCTCGTGGGTGCGCCTCGGGGAGGAGCCCAGAAGGACACAAGCGTACACATTACGCTTACCCAATGACGTTTCGACCTACAAGGCCAGTTGTTTCAAATGCTGTCATTCGCCCACCGGTTCAGTTTACATCGCAATCTACGACTTCGAGGAAGACTTGTGAGCCTACCGAACAACGGAGAACA
>JAUCBJ010008152.1:0-10007 GCA_032718475.1 Nemertoderma westbladi
AACAATTAGTGCTCAGAATTATTATTACAGTACAGTATTATACGCTTCTACCTACAGAATTCCGCCGGATTTCCTAAACAAATCGCAGAGGAAACTGGAAACCCTTTTTCTTTCCACGACAACTACAAGCGGGGATATCGCTTGATATCCCTCCTGTATTCCGGGGCGCCACATCGGAATCATTCCGACCCCACTCCCGCTTCCCCCGTGTCTACCCGACCCCCGTAGTCAGGGCGACTGATCGCTCGGAATATATCCGGGTTGGTATGACAGCTCCTGATTCCGGTTCATTTAGGACTCCTCTTCGCTCCATCGCTTTGGAACAGGAACCGTTCCAGAAACCCAATAACTGGCGATATTCAAACGGACGCGTAAAAATATAATAGGATTAATTTGTATAATATTAGGTAATAAAGAATTTAAATTAACAATTAATTTGTTTAATTATATAAAAAGATTTTGATTTTGAAAAGTCCAAATTTTGCTCTCGGACCTCCTCCGACGTTCTCAAAGATAAAATATATTAGGTAATATTAGGCAGACAACTGATACGGATGTTGAAATATTTAAGGCAACACTTATGAGTTAAGGTGCACCTTAGTTAAGGTTGATTTATATGCAACCGGCCCCTCCTGGTCTAACAGCAAGTTAAGTAAATAAAGTTGAGTTATTGCAACTATAATTTATTAATATATTGTAAATATTAACCAAACATAAACCAATAACCCATAACCATCACACATATAAACTGGTAACATATAGCAGAGTAGGCAAGATTCAGTCTCTTCTAAAACTTATTGGGAATTCAAACTGCAAAATAAATAATAAAAACGTTAAAGTCAATAATTTTATAGTAAAAAACGATATTTATTCCGGAACTTCAGTATTATTAATTGCTTACCGGTCTACCGAGATCCTGTTAAATAGAATACGACAATAAGATAACATTATTTTAGGTGCTGTATACAATATTTGTAAACCTATCTCTCACGCATTCTCAGATTTAATCCCCTGTGTACAGAGTAGGGCCCTTAAGTAGTTTTTGTAGCAGATTGTTCGGTGTTTATACTGTACTATGTGTGTATGTAATATAATTTGTATCTAATATTTCGTGCTGTGCTATTTCGTTTTTACTATGGGCCCCAGCGGCGTGGAATAATAATAAATAACATTAATAATTATTATTAACTTTTCACCCAAATATATCATATCATATATTTTATTTTATTTATATTTATATAAATATTTTATTTAATATTTATTATATTATATTAATTATATATAATTAATATTAATTAATATTAATATTAATATTAATAAATATTAATATTAATAAATATTAATATTAATAAATATTAATACTAATAAATATTAATATTAATAAATATTAATATTAATAAATATTAATATTAATAAATATTAATATTAATATTAATATTAACTTTTTATCATTTATTATTATTTGTTTAACATTTTAATATTTTAAATTTATTATTATTATTTTTTATATTATATTAATATTATTTTTATATTTTATAATTAAATATAAAAGTGAGTTTCCAAAGCAACTCTATTGGAATTATTTAGTAATTTTATATAAAACTTACAGTTTTACTAAATCCAAATCTTCATTTCAACTCGAGTAGGCGGATTATATCCAGTAAAATGATACCAATAAGGCCCTTTCGGATCCTTCCTACCATATTCTCCGTTCAAGTTACTGGCCGCGCAGCTACGACGCCCACCATTCCGGTGGTACCACCACGACCCAGTATGTTCTACGGCGCAGTTGACGGAATCCTTGTCATTATCGCGGTCCTTGGTAGAGAATGGGAGACCGTTTATATACTCCAATCCGTCACCAGCAGTACCATGGTAACCAGATACATGTAGGGTGTAATTAGTTGCAGCTGATCCGATAGAGAAGTTGTTGTATTCCGCGTATAGGTGTTCGTTGTTGTAATCCACCCACTCCCAATCCCCTTTATGTCCCCATCCAGTGTACCACAAATCGACTCTCAACTTCACCCCGCCTTCACTCAGCTCGTGGATCGTCTCCAACCCCAACCAGAAGTTGGTATTCGGGTCGCCAAATCCTTCAACATATTCATCCCAGTTACGATAGAAGTCAACAGATCCATCAACTCTTTGTTGAATCTTTACTCCATCATTATGCTTTAGGATAGGCGCTATTAGCTTATACAGTTTTAACCCTGTAAACTGTTCTTTTATCAGTTCTTCCAACGCAGCAACCTGTTCTTGTATTTGTTGACCCTGTTAAAAAAAATAATTTTATTTATATTTAATTTCATGTAGATCATAGGACATAAAAGCACACAATGTAAGTTACAGTATGTGTAATTGTCATCCTTCTCCAGGGGAAAATAACGCAAATGATTACTCACAAAAAAATAAAAGTGTAACCTTTCTATTGATTTTCGTTTATTGTTTTGGTTGGAATACCGTGACGTGCCACTTTAACCTGCTCCTTTCTCTAAATTGGTAATTTAACATTTAACAATTTAACACAAAACATTAACTTCAAACGCTTAAGAACTTTTGAAGGGCCCTTTTAAACGTTTTTAACAATAAGTTATACACATATATATATATGTAGGCCTACTGTAATACAATAAATTATTGTCAATATATTTTGCAGTTTCGCTATGTCTAATATATATTTAAGATATTCTCACATATAGACTCTCGTGTTGCGCGAAGGCCCACCACAACGTGTAATTTGTAAAAGCCGAGGCCTTATATGTTCATTTCTCCCACACCGCTACTTCTACGTAGTTCTGTCAGTTGTACCACTATATTAATACACTAAATGTTAGAACTGCAGATTAATTAAACAATATTATCAGCTGTCCAATCATGTACACAGTGTCTACGGAGCCCCTAAATGGAAATTTTGAAATAAAAAAATATCTAGAGCGCTCTAGATAAATATTGATTTTATTGATTGGACTACTACGTACTACTAGGATCGGCATGCTGCATTGCTGCTGCATTATACTGTATATATATTACATATATATTATAAATGGGCTCTAACTGCTGAGGACACCAAATCTCTGGATGGCACATTCACAAGAATGCTACGCCGGGTTTATTGTGTCAAGTACAATGCACACATCTCAAACCAGACACTATATAACATAGGAGGTGTCTCATTGGTTCCCCCAAGCTTGACACTAGAACAAAATCGCCTCCGCTTTGCAGGACATTGCTTTCGCCGTGAGGACCAGCCAGTGCATAATCTTGTACTTTGGCAGCCTCATGGAGTGAATAAGCATGGTGGACAGCCCATGACTTTCTTGAGACGCATCTTAAAGGACACTGGCCTTGAAGATGCGGATGATCTAGCAAATGTCATGGGTGATAGGGAGTTGTGGCGGCGCAATTTTGTCGACAAGCCGGCACAGCATTCTTAAAAATGCAGCTGCAATGCAGCATGCCGATACTAGATACTAGTAGAAGCGCCGCCAAAACTCCCTATAACCCATGACATTTTCTAAATCATCCGCATTTTCATGTCCAGTGTCCTTTAAGATGCGTCTTAAGAAAGACTGGACTGGGGGAAAGACTTAAGAAAGGGCTGTCCACCTTGCTTATTCACTCCATGAGGCCACCAAATCACAAGATTATGCACTGGCTGGTCCTCACGGCGAAAGCAGTGTCCTGCAAATCGGAGGCGGCTTTATTCTAGTGTCAAGCTTGGGGGAACCAATGAGACATCTCCAATGTTACAGTACAGGCCACCAGAAAAAGCAGATTTCATCCAATGTGATCACATGTGAACACATTTGTTCAAGTTCATGACAGGTTATCTGACTAGATGGTGTGACTAGATCACACAGCAGGAAGCTAACTTGCTGGGAACGACAAAGGCTTTGTGTGCGGTGCGCCTGTATGTCTGATATCAGGTAGATGAGAGAGCCCCCAGGGCATAACATTGCGGACATGGGCTGTATTGGTAGAGAGAGAACTACATACAAGACCACATGGAGGTTCATGGAGTGTATGGGAGTGGATGGGTTTATGGATGGAGGAGCCTAGACCATTGAATAATTAATTTAGTGCAGGTAGATGTCGCGCCATTAGTCGGACACAGAAAGACCAAAACATGCCTTAACTATAGGCCTCCCTACTAGACACTATTAACCGCACACTATAAAGGTAAACAAAATCCTTATCGCATTTTCAGCTACAGTGAGTGACAGTTCGCGGCAAACTAGAGAGAGTTTCCAGATTACTAAGCGTTTCAAAAGTATTCAATTGTATCCTTTGGCGAAAAAATTTTGGTTGTTGCCAATTCAATTATGTTCAATTATGTTCAATTGTCCCGTTCAACAACATTACATTACACCGGTACACATTTGATAAAATGTGTTCACAATTGTACAAATCTGCGTTTTCTGGTGGCCTGTAAACTCGGCGTAGAATTCTTGTGAAAGTGCCATCCAAAGATTTGGTGTCCTCAGCAGTTTGAGCCCAGCATTTCAGGTTCCACCTTGGTGTAGTGGTTGCATTGAATTCACATCTCCTGTAGGTCGTGGGTTCGATCCTCACATGGGCCAGGGCAGTTTTCGTTTCGGCACGAATGCTTTAAAGGGACCAGGCTAAATTAGTACTGGAGTTTCCTCTGGGGAGTAAAGTTCTGGGGGGGCCGCACTGGAAATAAGTCGGCAGACTTTGTGCGTAATCCCTGGCCTAGTGGCCGAAGAAAATTTACTTTTTCACTTTTACTTTAGCATGGACTACCATATAGAGGAGTACTGGAACTACTGCTGCTCTAAATATTCGGATATTAATTTTCCGATGAATTCTCAGTGGCTTCAAAATCCTGGAAAGCCTATTCAAGGCTGCCCAATCCTTTCCCTTACGTTTTCGGAGGTCCCCACATGAGTTCCGGATCCATGATCCCAGGTAACAGAAGTCGTCCACATGCTCAAGCATACCATCCTTTGAGCTTACGCATAGGATTGATTTGGACTGATTTGGCCGGAAGTTCAAAATGCCTGATCTCATCATTATCTACACCGGCAGACCGGAAACGGATTTATAATTAATTATTTCAATTTTAATTTTCGACAATAATTAATTAAATTCAATATACATATAGGCCTACATATACAAGTAGGTTATAATTAATTATCCTAGATATAAATTAATCAATTATTATTAGCTTCCACGAAGGGTTGAAGCTAATAGCTAAGCTAGTGGTTGCTGCCACCCCATAATATATTAATGAATACTGATCATAATGTGAGAGGCGTGTGGGGGTGTAAAGGGGGGGGGGGGGGGGGGGGGTGGTAATTGAGGGTGGATGTATGGATAAGAACTGGTAAGGGGTAAGTGATATGAGCGTTGGAAGTTGCTGCTACTATGGAGGGAGGGTTTAGTTATTTATATTTTACATTTTTAGCGGCATTGTATGACCCCGCGTTCGGGTAGTTCTGTATGATATATTCCTAATAATTTGAAAATTAAAAGGAAGAAAACATGATGGGTAAACATGGAGGGACTCAGTGACCCCGCGCCCGGGTGATTCTGAAGAATATATATATTTGTAATATTAAAAAAGGAAACGAAGTGGAGCCCGGGTAGTTAGTTTAGTGACATAATAACAATAAAATTAGAAATCAGTAAGTAGTTATGTATATTTCACTATTAACCATTGATTATTATTATTTTTATAGCGCATCTAAGAAATACTTTTTTTAGAAGCTTTGAAAAATTATTTTTATTTTTTATGTCTCTAATGTTTTTGGGCAAGTCGTTCCAGAGAACAGGACCCATATATTTCACGGAATTCTGAGCCACGAGTAGCCCGGTGGATGGGATAAAGAAACATCCGGTATTAGGAACCACGGGTTTTGTGTGAGTGAATTGAGCTCAAGTTATTAAAATATTTTGTAAATATCCCTACTTCTCATCTATGTTCGCTTTTATTTATATGAAATACATCGTGCATAAGCTTACATATTTCAGATTTGTAGATTTCCTGGACAGGGAGTATATTGAGTCGCTTATACATAGGAACACATGAACTACGGGAGTAGTAATAGTATGCCATCCTCGGCGACAGTTGGACCTACTTCGCACCTTGGGTGTTAAGTAGGTCATTAATTAATCAACCAATTAATTAATTGGTCGATTAAACAATTAATTAATTGTTTAATCAATCGATTTGTATCAAATAATGCTGCCAAAGGCAATTTAATTTGATACAAATCAATCAGATAGGGACGCGAGATGAATAAATTGTACTACAATAGATGAAATATACAATACTATAGGCACTGTGCAATACAATATACAATACATTTGTATTATTTTTGCCATACAGTAGGTAAAGATAGAATTAAATATAAAGACACGAGCGGGGCCCAAAACATAAA
Organism: Nemertoderma westbladi; assembly: GCA_032718475.1. Classification (NCBI taxonomy): domain Eukaryota; kingdom Metazoa; phylum Xenacoelomorpha; order Nemertodermatida; family Nemertodermatidae; genus Nemertoderma; species Nemertoderma westbladi. The sequence continues at coordinate 6,408 of JAUCBJ010008152.1, forward strand.
TTACCCTCTCAAGAAAATAAAGTGGCCCAGTTTGGCCCTGAGTCATCCCTCAATAATCTGCGGTCGTTGGGATCTTATTAGCCGTAGCATAACTAACCCAAACATCAACGCGTGAATGGGGCCTGCCACAGAGTTTAAATTATTCAAACCCACAGCTTCGTTATTACATCAATTCGTCCAAGAAATTATAATAAACATCTGCTCTTGCAATAGATTATTCTTCTTTCACAACTCCATTCTAACCCCCCTCTATAATAGCCCCCAGTCACCGCATTCCCATTCATTCTCTAATTTTTATTTTTAAAAGTTTTATTTATTTTCATAAAAGTTTTATTTATTTAAAATTATGTAAAATCATTTATCGAAAACTCATAATATCAATTGACATTGCTATATAATGCCTAGTTATGAAAAATGTTTGGTTTGTAATAAAGAAATGAGACAAGAGAATCTATCTCGTCACATGGAAAGACATAGAAAGGATAAACTAATGGATCCATTACCAAAGAAATTTAAAAAATCCGAAGATATTTTTAGTGAAGATGAAAAGAAAAAGAGAGTTGAGCGTGATATATTAAAGATAAAACAGACAACGGAAAATAAATTTCATAAAGTTATGAATATTTTGAAAAGGATACAAAAACAGTTACCCCTAGAAAATGATGAAAATTTGAGTGAGGAAAGTGAAGAAGAAGAGGACGATGAGATGGAGAATGAAAATAGTGAGGGTCAGGATGAAGTTGAAGAGAGTGAGGTTGAGAACGAAGTGAGTGAAGGTCAGGAAGATGACGAAGAAAGTGAAGGTCAGGAAGAGGGTGAAGAAAGCAAAGGTCAGGAAGAGAATGAAGAAAGCGAAGGTCAGGAAGAGAATGAAGAAAGTGAAGGTCAGGAAGAGGATGACGAAAGTGAAGGTCAGAAAGAGGATGAAGAAAGTGAAGGTCATGAAGAGGACGAAGAAAGTGAAGGTCAGGAAAGTGAAGAAGATGATGAAAATGATAATAATAAGGAAATATTGAGACAATTACTTGGAAATAAGAATAAATTGCGGAAAATTATTAAACATTTAGAAGAGAATGATGAAAATAAAGAAGAGATATTGAGACAAATATTAGGAAACAAAAATCAAATACGGAAATTTATTAAACAAATGGAAGAAAATGAGGAAAATAGAGAAGAGATATTAAGACAGGTTCTGGGAAATAAAAGTAAATTACTGAAAATGAATGAACAATTGAATGAAATTAAGAAACAGTTGGTTAATGAGGAAGATGAAATTAAAGAAAATCAACCAGCTTTTACTTATTTTCGAAGACCTATAACATCAAACTCTCGTACAGTATTTGCTCGCGCAGGACGACACTATTGACATTTGTTTGTTTGAGTTCCTTTCATAATAGTATTAGGACTATTTATCCATAACATTTATATTAGTATTAGGATTATTTATCCTTAATTATTATATTAGTATTATAAATGTATTTGCCAACAATATTTATTACTATTAGGTCTATTTATTCAAGAAATTATATGTTTTTATAATATATTTTTGAAAATTAGTTGACTAAGTCATAATTTTTAAAACTTTAAATAAGGGTGGAGTTATTTTATAAAGTTAAGAAGAGTGAATCAATGGAGGCAACATGAAGTCTAATCTCTTGACATTTACTCGTAAGACCGCACATTAACTCCCAAGGTTGCATACTATCACTATAGCTGGGAGAGTCAAAGCTAGTGTACAGAAGTGAGGGAAGTGAGGGAGTGAGTGAGGGAAGTGAGGGAAGTGAGGGAGTGAGTGAGGGAAGTGAGGGAGTGAGTGAGGGAGTGAGGGAAGTGAGGGAGTGAGTGAGGGAAGTGAGGGAGTGAGTGAGGGAAGTGAGGGAAGTGAGGGAGGTGAGGGAGTGAGTGAGGGAGTGAGGGAAGTGAGGGAGTGAGTGAGGGAAGTGAGGGAGTGAGTGAGGGAAGTGAGGGAAGTGAGGGAAGTGAGGGAGTGAGTGAGGGAAGTGAGGGAGTGAGTGAGGGAAGTGAGGGAGTGAGTGAGGGAAGTGAGGGAAGTGAGGGAAGTGAGGGAAGTGAGGGGAGTGAGGGAAGTGAGGGAAGTGAGGGAAGTGAGGCAGTGAGGGAAGTGAGGGAAGTGAGGGAGTGAGTGAGGGAAGTGAGGGAGTGAGTGAGGGAAGTGAGGGAAGTGAGGGAAGTGAGGGAAGTGAGGGAAGTGAGGCAGTGAGGGAAGTGAGGGAAGTGAGGGAAGTGAGGGAAGTGAGGGAAGTGAGGGAAGTGAGGGAAGTGAGGGAAGTGAGGGAAGTGAGGGAAGTGAGGGAGTGAGGCAGTGAGGGAAGTGAGGGAAGTGAGGGAAGTGAGGGAGTGAGTGAGGGAAGTGAGGGAGTGAGTGAGGGAGTGAGGGAAGTGAGGGAGTGAGTGAGGGAAGTGAGGGAGTGAGTGAGGGAAGTGAGGGAAGTGAGGGAGGTGAGGGAGTGAGTGAGGGAGTGAGGGAAGTGAGGGAGTGAGTGAGGGAAGTGAGGGAGTGAGTGAGGGAAGTGAGGGAAGTGAGGGAAGTGAGGGAAGTGAGGGAAGTGAGGGAGTGAGTGAGGGAAGTGAGGGAGTGAGTGAGGGAAGTGAGGGAGTGAGTGAGGGAAGTGAGGGAAGTGAGGGAAGTGAGGGAAGTGAGGGAAGTGAGGGAAGTGAGGGAAGTGAGGGAAGTGAGGCAGTGAGGGAAGTGAGGGAAGTGAGGGAAGTGAGGGAAGTGAGGGAGTGAGTGAGGGAAGTGAGGGAAGTGAGGGAGTGAGTGAGGGAAGTGAGGGAAGTGAGGGAAGTGAGGGAAGTGAGGCAGTGAGGGAAGTGAGGGAAGTGAGGGAAGTGAGGGAAGTGAGGGAAGTGAGGGAAGTGAGGGAAGTGAGGGAAGTGAGGGAAGTGAGGGAAGTGAGGGAAGTGAGGGAAGTGAGGGAGTGAGGAGTGAGGGAAGTGAGGGAAGTGAGGGAAGTGAGGGAGTGAGGGAGTGAGGGAAGTGAGGGAAGTGAGGGAAGTGAGGAGTGAGGGAGTGAGGGAAGTGAGGGAAGTGAGGGAGTGAGTGAGGGAAGTGAGGGAAGTGAGGGAAGTGAGGGAAGTGAGGGAAGTGAGGGAGTGAGGGAGTGAGGGAAGTGAGGGAAGTGAGGGAAGTGAGGGAAGTGAGGGAAGTGAGGGAAGTGAGGGAAGTGAGGGAAGTGAGGGAAGTGAGGGAAGTGAGGGAAGTGAGGGAAGTGAGGGAAGTGAGGGAAGTGAGGCAGTGAGGGAAGTGAGGGAAGTGAGGGAGTGAGGCAGTGAGGGAAGTGAGGGAAGTGAGGGAAGTGAGGAAGTGAGGGAAGTGAGGGAGTGAGGGAAGTGAGGGAAGTGAGGGAAGTGAGGGAGTGAGTGAGGGAAGTGAGGGAAGTGAGGCAGTGAGGGAAGTGAGGGAAGTGAGGGAAGTGAGGGAAGTGAGGGAAGTGAGGGAAGTGAGGGAAGTGAGGGAAGTGAGGGAAGTGAGGCAGTGAGGGAAGTGAGGGAAGTGAGGGAAGTGAGGGAAGTGAGGGAAGTGAGGGAAGTGAGGGAAGTGAGGGAAGTGAGGGAAGTGAGGCAGTGAGGGAAGTGAGG
>JAUCBJ010008153.1:0-30826 GCA_032718475.1 Nemertoderma westbladi
TGCATGAGAAATACCCTAATTCTACCGCTAGCTTTGCATAATGTCACCATAGTAACAACCACGCTAGAATTAGAAGTGAGTTAAAATAACAATAGAAAGCTTACCCCTATTGAATAGCATGCGTAATAAATAGCACCTTGATAGCATCTAAGGATACATAATAATAATGTTGCATTCTGGAAGGCATCTGACTAATGGACAAATGGCCCTAATTTGTACAAATTGTGGCAGGAATGTGGAATTTGTGTATTTATAGGTGAATGTTACTACTAAAGTGTGTTTACAGTAGCGAGCCGCAATTGTGACAGTTATCCTACATCTGTATCAAGTACCTCCAGTATATTCGAGCCCTTGTGATGGACAGTGGAGTGACTCGCGCTGGTTATTGTTGTCGTTGTGTGGCTACTACGTTGGCAAAGGGCACAGCGACAGCAGTACATCAGCGCTGAGGATCTCAGGGCTGTCCGGGGGGCCAAAGAGGGGTAAAGGCAGCGACACCCGCTAGCCTTATTAGATATAATATCGATAACCTCATATAGCAGCTATGACTGAGTTGATAGAAGATGATCTTGGTATCAGGGAGCGATATACCCTACCACTACAAGCGTTTGTTGATAGTTTGATAAGCGGCGACACGAGTCAACACACGATGGAAGACGATGGCCATTATATCGAACCGCCAATGTCAAAGGAACAGCTCAAGCATGAATTAGAGTATAGAAAATTCACCACTCGCTATACACATCATAATGGTACGTATATGGACTTCTTAACTACTGGTCATCCTATCGATTTACATGATACTGACGATGTAGATACTGAAAGGGAAATGATTTTATTTAAATATCATGCCCAGTGGAGTCGGAATGATAAACTGAGAATTGAACATGAAAATTATATTCAAAACCGACTAGAAAGAGAAGATGTTGAAGAACCGGACAAGCGTAGTGACTTTAACGAATATTTAAAGTTCTTGAGAGAAACGTATCTCAATGTAGCTAGTCAACAAAATCTAGAAACTCGATATCCTCAAGGTATAGATCCTAATCCTATGATGGAACTTAAATGACTGTATTTTACTATGATGTATCTTACTGCCGATCGACTGCTACCAGTTGTACCAGATAGCTTCGAACAGATGGAGGAATATTGTAAAACTGGAGAAAGATCACCAGCGTTTCCCTTACAAGATGTGCGTCTTTGGTATTACTGCGATGAATGCCCTAGACCCAATCAACAAACGGAAAGATATAAACATCCGCGGAGACGTTGCGCTAAACACGGTTTTACTTGCTGTACTTACGGGAGTTTTGAGCGAAACATGTTTGACGTACCACCTACGCTCGCTTGACTCCAACGATCCTTAAGTAAACCTATGATCAGAGTTCCGGAATACTCGGTCAGACCTCCTCATTCCCCGGTGCGACCGCAGACTCTCGATCCTAATAGTATGACGGATCCTCCTGAGTTGTACTCATTGTTCAAAGACCTGGTGTTACCCGCACAATTAGTCGGTGGCGCTCTGGTAGTGGGCTCTCTAGATATTCGCACATCCTACCTAGCCGGATTGGGACGCGGACATCTAATATCTCCGCTCAACCCGTATAATCGTTCCAGTTTAACTCCGATACGACCTGTCACCAAGGTGGAGGAAAGTGTTATACGGAACACACTAGACGCGATTCGGAAAAAGATAGGAAAAGGAACATACGATTGTTTAGACAAACGTAAATTGCAACAACAAGTTCAAGCGGTAAAATAATTAGCTTTACTCCAGTTCGATCGTGAAATCAAGAATCTGGAGGAAGATATTGAACTTGGACGTACATATTCGCTACAAGAGTTCTTAGACGAATGCTTTCAAAGACAAGCGGAGGAGAATCAGCTCGAGGAGAAGCATATTGAAATGGACGAGAGAGAAGAAGCAGCTTTTGCTCAACCTGAAGTTCAAATACTTATGACTGATCTCTATTCCAAAACCATCATTCATCCTTCGATGGTTCCCCATTTAGGAGATAAACTCTTCGCGACAGCATAACCCCAACCGGTTGATATCAACTTAAGATCTAGAGATCTTATCGCTGACTCTCCTATGTTACAACGTCCGCGAATCGAAGCTGCGCATGTCGACGGTATACTTGTTGAACCTCCGGACAATCGAGCGGATCTTGTCCATCGTATGGTACAAGAAGTTAACCTACGTGCTAGACATTTACCGAACTCATTTTACGGGATCAAAGATCACCCCTATTATGTCCATTTAACTCAATATTATATGGTGAAAACCAAAGATCCTACACATAGTTTAATGTTTCTACCATTGATAAATCCCCTTGATCTTGTTGGACTCGAACAACTACAAGAACATTTAGATCAATTGGTTAAAGTAAACTCATTTAGAAAACCTTATAATGTTTCAAGAATAGAAAATGCCGTAATACCTCCATATAATCTCGATGGATTTATTAAAACTCGATTAGTCCATTGGAATTTATATGTATTGTTCAAGGAATAAAGAATACGTTGACTTATTCATAAACGTGCATCCTGAGTTATAAGAAATTCATAGACGACCATATGAATACAAAGCCAGGGAACGCGAATTTGAAAAGACGATTAAACCGAGAAAATTCCTCACTACATATGGTCAACCTACCGCTATCGTGCAGACAACCCATCAAGGACCAGTACGAGCTGCCGTCCTGAAACGAGCCCTAAAGGTTGTTCGCTCTCAATCCACCGATGTCGACATCGATCAACTGGGTACCTCTACCGGCATATACACCGACCGTAATCCAAATGCAATTGTATTGCACCCTTCCCCCAGGAGTTATAGCCCTCCTAGTAAAGTGGCTCGCCCCAAAGAGAAAAAGACTCTCACCAGTCTCAAAAAACTTCGTAAACGCCATTCGCGAAAGAAGGACTGATAGTTTAGAGTATTTTTATATATTAGAAACTGTGATTTTTTATATTTTATAGACTTAAATCCCATTTTCTGGGAGCGGTGTAAAAGCTTTTGCGGACAAAACAAGTCATTTTTACACAATGCGCTAAATACTCTAAAAAGGCCTAGAATTGTACTTAGCTTGTTACTATAGCCTCCAGTTGTGATTAGTGTAAGTCATAACTCTGTTTGATACTTAAAGCACCACGTCACAAAGGAACTGTTAATATTTCCCCGAAAGTAAATATAGTTGTCGGAGATTATATAGTAACGATCAATCGAATGATACAAAGTAGCCTACACTGCAATAACTTTCTCTGGAACCGAATCCAGTCTCCCACACAGTGGGTCACATGCCGTGCACGGGCTGGCTTCGGCGGATGTAAATTCTGTAATTGGTAAGGTCAATAGTCGATTTACAATTAAAAAGACACTTAAATTAGCAGGTTAAACTGTTAAAGGTGTAAAAGCGCGAACAGTGTCCCGTATAGGGTCTTTCTGACCTGAATAGGGTGTACATTTATCATAATGATTTTAAATAGTTTCTAAATGTAATGAAATACTCAAAAGTATATAGAATTCACTACCATAGCTTTAATTTCATTCAATTTGTCCCAAATAGGTTGTTTTCGTCCCATATAGGGTGTTTTTGTGCCAAATAGCGTGTGACTTCCTCAAAATGATTTTAAATAGTTTCTAAATCTCATGTAATACTAAAAAGAATATAGAATTCACTACCATAGCTTTAATTTAAATTTATTTAAATTCATGAAGGTTGTTTTTGTCCCATATAGGGTGATTGTGTCCCGTATAGGGTGTGAATTGCTTATAATGATTTCAAATATTTTCTAAATGTAATGGAATATTCAAAAGAATATATTAGAATTCACTATGAATAGCTTTAATTTAAATTTGTCCCAAATAGGTTTTATGTCCCATATAGGGTGTTTGTATCCCATATAAGGTGTTTGTGTCCCAAATTGCGCATCACTTTCTCAAAATGATTTTACATAGTTTATAAATATAATGGAAAACTCTAAAGAAAATAGAATTCACTATCATAGCTTTAATTTAAATTTCTCCCAAATAGGTTGTTTTTGTCCCATATAGGGTGTTTGTGTGCCAAGTAGGGTATGACTTTCTCAAAATGATTTTACATAGTTTATTAATATAATGGCATACTCAAAAGAAAATAGAATTCAGTATCATAGCTTAAATTTAAATTTGTCCCAAACAGGTTGTTTATGTCCCATATAGGGTGTTTGTGTCCCATATAGGGTGTTTGTGTCCCAAAGCATGGTAAATCTAAATGGTAAAGCTATGGTAGTGAATTCTATATTCTTTTGAGTATTCCATTACATTTCAAAATTATTTGAAATCATTATAAGAACTTCACACCCTATACGGGACACAAACACCCTATATGGGACACAAACAACCTATTTGGGACAAATTAAATTAAAGTTATGATAGTGGATTCTATTTCTTTTGAGTATTTCCATTATATTTATAAACTACGTAAAATCATTTTGAGAAAGTCACACTCTATTTGGGACACAAACACCCTATATGGGACACAAACACCCTATATGGGACATAAACAACCTATTTGGGACAAATTTAAATTAAAGCTATGATAGTGAATTCCATGTTCTTTTGAGTATTCTATTACATTTAGAAAATATTTGAAATCATTATAAGCAATTCACACCCTATATGGGACTCAAACACCCTATATGTGACAAAAACAACCTATTTGGGACAAATTGAAATTAAAGCTATGGTATTGAATTCTATATTCTTTTGAGTATTCCATGAGATTTAGAAACTATTTAAAATCATTTTGAGAAAGTCACACGCTTTTTGGAACATAAACACCCTATATGGGACACAAACTCCCTATATGGGACAAAAACAACCTATTTGGGACAGATTTAAATGAAAGCTATGATAGTGAATTCTATATTCTTTTGAGTATTTATTCTATTACATTTCGAAACTATTTGAAATCATTATAAGCATTTCACACCCTATACTGGACACAATCACCCTATATGGGACACAAACAACCTATTTGGAACAAATTTAAATTAAAGTTATGATAGTGAATTATATTTTCTTTTGAGTATTCCATTATATTTATAAATTATGTAAAATCATTTTGAGAAAGTCACACACTATTTGGGACACAAACACCCTATATGGGACAAAAACTTCCTGTATGGGACATAAACAACCTATTTGGGACAAATTGGAATTAGAGCTATGATTATGAAGTCGATATTCTTTTCAGTATTCCTTTACATTTATAAACTATTTGAAATAATTTTGATAAAGCTACAGGCTATTTTGGACAAAATCAACCTATATGGGACACTAACAACCTATTTGAGTCAAATTTTAGACTTATTTAGGACTATTTGGGATGAAGTTGAGTCTGGGGGAGGAGGTTGTGATATCACTAATTTGATTGTCATTTAATTATTATTATACGAATGTATTTAGATTTATTATAAGTGAATAAATTGCACCACATGAATAAATTGCACAATGAATAAGTTACACAACATGAATAAATTGCACAATATGAATAAATTGCACAACATGAAATGAAATAACGTGACTATGATGACACTATAGCCTATAATGCATCACAGTCTTACAGGCCATTTGCAAGGCACCCACAATATATCTTTAACCATAACTAGGGAACATGTATTACACGAAGTGGGGCCTTCGCGCAGCACGTGACTTAAATTTAATTTAAGTACTAATTCGAAAGTATTACTGTATTAGCAAATTTTAAGCAGATTTCGCCTAATCACTTTTTCCTCTTTCATTTCTATTCAGACATTTCTGACTCTAGCGGTATAGTGAGAACTGAAGATGGATTAGGGTCTCCAGCCCCACAAAGACACAGCCTATGGATGAATAGTACATACGTACATCGGCCAAGTTTCATATTGAATAACGGATAACGAAATGAGAGACGGATCTCACTTTCAGAAATTTCGTCGTATAGCGGCAGACCGATTAAATCTCCCCCCCCCCCCCCCCCCCCCACAAAGACGCAGCATGTGGTCCAGAATATATGGCAAGATTCAGCTTAAACTGATTAAAATCAATGAGACGGGAGAATCTATTCACTTTCAGGCATAAAGTAGTCCTATAGCGGGTGACTGTTGAACTGATTTTCAACAAAACAAATTTTCAACTTGGCAGCTTTAAATTCGACAAAGTTATAAGCATGTCAATATCATAACGACGACAACGATTTCACTTTCAGACATTTGGCCCTCTAGCGGCAGTCTGGAGAACTGCAGATGGATTCGCCTCCTTTGAAAGTCACAGCTAATGGTCTAATACATATCTGCCAAGTTTCAGCTTAAACGGATTAAAAGCAAAGAAATGGGAGGGCATTTAATGTTTAGACATGTGGCCCTCTAGCGGGAGACCATTGCACTGATGGTGTCTGAAAGTCTCTCAAAAATCTCAACTTTTGCTCATATTGATACCTACAAATTTTCAACTTTGCAGCTTTAAATCCGACAAAGTTATTAGCATGTCAAAATCGTAACGACGACAACGATTTCACTTTCAGACCTTTGGCCCTCTAGCGGCAGACTGGAGAACTGCAGATGGATTCGCCTCCTTTGAAAGTCACAGCTAATGGTCTAATACATATCTGCCAAGTTTCAGCTTAAACGGATTAAAAGCAAAGAAATGGGAGGGCATTTAATGTTTAGACATGTGGCCCTCTAGCGGGAGACCATTGCACTGATGGTGTCTGAAAGTCTCTCAAAAATCTCAACTTTTGCTCATATTGATACCTACAAATTTTCAACTTGGCAGCTTTAAATCCGACAAAGTTATTAGCATGTCAAAATCGTAACGACGACAACGATTTCACTTTCAGACCTTTGGCCCTCTAGCGGCAGACTGGAGAACTGCAGATGGATTCGCCTCCTTTGAAAGTCACAGCTAATGGTCTAATACATATCTGCCAAGTTTCAGCTTAAACGGATTAAAAGCAAAGAAATGGGAGGGCATTTAATGTTTAGACATGTGGCCCTCTAGCGGGAGACCATTGCACTGATGGTGTCTGAAAGTCTCTCAAAAATCTCAACTTTTGCTCATATTGATACCTACAAATTTTCAACTTGGCAGCTTTAAATCCGACAAAGTTATTAGCATGTCAAAATCGTAACGACGACAACGATTTCACTTTCAGACCTTTGGCCCTCTAGCGGCAGACTGGAGAACTGCAGATGGATTCGCCTCCTTTGAAAGTCACAGCTAATGGTCTAATACATATCTGCCAAGTTTCAGCTTAAACGGATTAAAAGCAAAGAAATGGGAGGGCATTTAATGTTTAGACATGTGGCCCTCTAGCGGGAGACCATTGCACTGATGGTGTCTGAAAGTCTCTCAAAAATCTCAACTTTTGCTCATATTGATACCTACAAATTTTCAACTTGGCAGCTTTAAATCCGACAAAGTTATTAGCATGTCAAAATCGTAACAACGACGACGACGACGACGACGACAACGACGACGACGACGACGACGACAACGACGACGACGACAACTATTTGCATAAATTGACCCACCCCCTAACAGTGTCAATTGGCTAAGGCTCCGCCAACTTCGTGGCTCGCCCCACAAATGCCCTTATTTGGAATGGGAATTTCCACTGTACATATACCTCAACCAGCTCTTGTCCCAAATACGTTGCTCTGTCCAGTATAGGTTGTTATAATGAGCCCCGGATTCGTAGCTGACACTTGGATTATATATCAGTGGAATTTTCCATTAACCTTTACACTATATAGCCAATAAGGGAGATGCCTAACTTTAGGAATGTTGGTATTGGTACGATGACGAGGAGTTGGCTCATATGATGATTTGATTGGATGTCACTATATTGGACAGGTTGGAAATCATTACACAACGTATTTGGGACAGGTAGGAATAATAGAAAGCCCCATAGAAGTGAAGGGAAACACCCTATTCTGGACAATGATGTAGATACTACTGTATTGGCCGAAACACCAATAACTTAACAGTTTATACCTTTTTATAGGATATAAATTAGTTTTGTCTTTTTGGGTAAGTTTTTTGGGTAATATTGTGTTTTTTGTGTTTTATTGTGTTTTTTGGGTAAATTTTTGTGTTTTTTTGTATTTTTGGGTTTTTTTGTGTATTTTTGGGTAATTTTGTGTTTTTTTGGGTAATTCGTAGGACCGAATTTACTTGAATAATAATATATTATATATTATATTCCCAAATGAGACCGACAGGGCGGCTTACCGAAACTTTTCTGGGGTATGTTTACTTGTCCACCTTCGATGGGTTAGTCCCCCCAGTATGGATGTATGTACAGAACGAACTGGGCCCTACCGGGTACGAGGCTGTGTTCGCCGTTTGGTTCGCCCCACTGGTGCTCGCCATCCCGGCGCTGTATCGTTCCTTCTCTTCTCGTTATGGAACCGCATTCCTCCGTCTCTCTTGTCTCCTTGGCATCGTATCGTTCCACGCCCCGGACGTTTACAAACGGATGGTCGTGGTTGCCGTTGGCAATGCTTTCATGTCAATTCTCTTGTGCGTGTCGCTGTGGAATAAAGATGCCAACAAAAGGAAATCCTTTTTCTGTGGGTTAATGTTGGGGGGTCTACTTCTTCAAACGTTTCGTATTTGGTTCATTAGCTTCAATCCTTTGTACCTCCACCAAAAGATGAATAAGTTCATCACCGCCATCGCTTTCTTTGCTTCTATCGCTATTGTTGAAGATGATTTCCGAGTTGAAGATGAGTAAACTGTATACAGTATATACTTTACCAACAGTATATACATATTTTAAATGAAATATATATGTGAGGGAAACTACTGTATACTATTAAATTACCATATAAAATATTTGGGTCATGTTTGGCTACAGATTACCCAATATTTTACTTTGTCCATATAAAATAACTGGTCAAATATTACCCATATAAAACCTTAGTAATATACCAGTGTTAATATCAAATACTGGTCATACTTGGTCAAACTTGGCCACATATACCCAAATATAACCCATTGTATTTCCCATGTATGGCAATTCCGTGCGGGGTGGCCACTAACAGTACAATTTCCTTTCTAAGGAAAGCTGTATTGTGACAACTGACATTCCAAACTAGAAAAACTTTATTAACATGCTTTGAGGAACATGTTTGCTCAACCACGTTCTTATCACCACTACCAAAAACGCGCTGTGCAACACTGTATTAATAATTAATTATTAACTACTGTATTTTGTCAATATGAAAATATTTTTTTTCTATTTTTGCGACATGCCTTTTTTCGATTGGTTGTGTCTGTTGGTGTGGGGCGGGGGGGGGGGGGGGGGGGGGGGGGGGGGGGTGAAATCCGGTACAGCTGTCATGGCCATTCCCTTTTCCAACTCCGGCCAATTAAGTTTGTTTTCCCGTGTTTTGTAAAGTCGTTGAGTTTACAAATCTCCGGGAAACAAAAAATAGATAACAAAACTGGCCGCTCAAGGCCACCATACTTTATACATATGACAGTTCTCTGCAGTACTGCTTACTGCAGTAATATGAAAGAAATATCGCGAAGTTGTAGCCAACTGTTTATAAATACGGCGTATCAGCTGATCAGTGTATACTGCAGCATAATACAGTAATACAGTAATAGGCCTACTGCTGTACTGTAATAATTGTGACTTTAGTTAGAAGTTAGGCCTACTGCGCTGTGATGGGATCCACTGAGGATCCCGGTTTATCCGGTTTCTAGTTTACGCGTCCCCACCGTGTGTATGTGAAAGAGTTCTGAGTTATTGATTGATCGGTGTATATAGGTTCAAGGATATAATATAATAAATGATAATAGCACGAATAGTTGATGTTTGATGCAGTGTACCGGTAAATGATAATATATTGCTGACAGCAGACGGAGACTGTAATTAGAGATCCGCTACTGTCCTAACTGACTGACTTACTACAAGTGAATGAAATAATGCAAGGACCGGTAATATATTGCACGGTTGGCCATGTTGCTCTACTCAGTCGATGCTTCCCCCTATTGGCTAATAACTCACTTGTCACCCTTCCCATTTCCCTGGGTGTGCTTCCCCCTGCTACTGTCTCCCTCTCCCTCCCGGAGGTATAACCTCTGACCCCCGCTGTGTGTGTTCCCTTGGGGCCTATTGTCCCCGCTTATTGGGGTGACACGAGGTTGATTGGTAACCAACCTCGTGCTCCCAATATTGCTTAAAACCAACTCTGTGTGTGGGGTGGTTGGCGGAATTGATACGCTAACACTCCCCCCCATGCTATCTTCCCGGTGAGAAGATAGCATCCACCTCTAGTGCGCTACAATTCCGCTGGATCTCGACCTAGTATCGAGTGTGGGGTGGAACTTTTTCTTCGGAGCCGGTTTTCCAGACTGCCCCCTATGGGTATGATATCGCTACCCTGTTTACCTGGCGTCCTGTGTCGGGCCGATCGTGCCCTCCTCTCACACGACTTTTGTTTCCCCAACACTTTCACCACTAACTCAACTCTACTCTCACCCTGACTCTCCTCTACTTCCCCTCACTTTCGTCCTAACTTTCGGACCTTCTCGTCCCTCACTCAGCCTCTTATTCCCCCCCCCCCCCCACACTTGAATTGCGCCTGCACTCTCTCCGCACTACAACTCAACCCCTATCTCACTCACTCACTCCCGACGAGTTTCACCCCCCTCCTGTGCCGTCGCACTCAAGGAGTGTGATGTCGTCCAGTGTCTCGTCCGTGTTAGTATTATAGTCTATTGGTCCCCAGTCCCAGTAGCTAATTGAGAAAAAAGGTTGTACGACTATAGTACTTACTCTGATTGTATTACTTTCTAAACTAATAATGATTTCTACGTACGTACATACTAATTGCACTTTTCAATTATTTAAATTACTTGAATTCGTACTTAGGAGTTCGCATGTCTCGCGTGGTGCCTTCCAGGCATATCACATGGATGTCTTAGTTCGTTCCACCTGTCTTTGGGAACCACCTCAACTCTTTCCCTCTATCATCCTCCTCCCTTGGTCGCTTCCTGGTCACTGCCGCTCCTTTGGTCTTTTCTGCTTTCTGGCTTCGGACCCTCGCCGCCACCTCCTTACTGATCCCGGTCGTCGACTCCTTGGGTGCTGGCGTTATTAGCTCCCGGTATCGCTTCGCGGGTGGCCCCTCCGAGTGGCCCTGTTGTCTCCCCCTGGTGGCGTCCCATAGGATCATTTTCATTGCCCGCGGCACATGCTCCGCCAAGAAATCTCTGTTCTGTGGCGTCCAAATACCTCTGCGTATTTATCACCCCGGCATATGACGCCGCCGTCGCCACTTCCTGGTAGGTAAACGGAAGCCTCCGTTTGATAATCTCCATGTGGGCCTCCTGATTGATGTTAAAGAAGCCCCACCGGAACTCCTGGGCCTTCATACGTTGCTGAGTCATCACCCCGACGTCGGCCCACTCCTCGAAGATCCTAAACTTCTCTTCATCGTCCATCCAGTCACACTGACGCCTGTAATGCCCCCAAAAGTTATACTTCGAGCACCGGTTATGCAACCGTGGACACGCCCCCATCCTGTGGCTCGACTCGCGGCAGTAGAGACAACTAGTCCCTTTCTGGAACCGGTACAAACAGCTCCTTTCCTGGTGGGTCTGCCTCCCACAGTAGTCACAGCCGAGCACCAATGTCTCCCGCCCCACATCATCTTTCGTCCCAAGCGATCTCCGCTGTCTGTGGAGTCGCTGGTAAGCGAACTTCCGGACTTTAGCGTCCCTGTTTATATCGATCTCCTCGCCCCTCCCGGGCATCGTCTCCCCGAATACTACCCGTGGTGCCATCCCCGGTTGCTCGCCCAACCTGATGGTGCTCCCCGCGAAATCCATCGCCGGCTCCTCATGCACCCGGGCCCGCTTGCCAGGTTTATCCCAGAAGGCTCTTGCCCCACTGGCCGTCACCACCCTCCCGCCAACCCAGTCTGTGTCCGAGTGGCCGATCCTCTCGATGGGCGGCATATCTCCGAACTCGTCGTCATCCTCGTCCTCCTCTGGCAGTGGCTCCAATCCCGGCGGACCCACTATGTCCCTTCCCGCCTTGGCTCTCGCCCGTAACTTTCCATCCTTCTAGCTCCCCTAGCCTCCTTAGCGGCTGATCGCCCTCAGCGCCCGCTGGTATGGGCGTCGTCTGCAATCCCGACGTCGACTGTTTCGGTGATCCCACCGTCCATCCTAGTTCTCGCCCTAGAGACTTCCCCGAACTCCCTGATGAGGTCCAACGAAGTTCGTCTAAGGCCGCCTGTTCCTCGAAGCTGTAGCTCTGTGCCCTAGCTTCCTCCTCTCTTTCTTCTGCTTCTCTCCTATCCTGTCTAGCGATTTCTTCCAATCGCTTCGCCTCTCGCCTATCCGCCTCTAACTGCTCCCATCTCTGACACGGCGTATCCACCTCCCTGTCTACCAGATGTCGGCTGTTATAGTACACCGACTCGCCCTTCAGCCCCGGGTGATCTACCAGATCCTCGAAAGCCGTCTTAAAGGCTCTTCTGTAGCTTAGGGGTGATCCCGATAATAGGAATGCCGTTGGTTCCCTCTCGATAACCACGGTCATGAATAGGTTAAGCAAACCCATCATTATCCAGTCCTCCTGTAGGATATATCGCTTCTGATATACCTTTATCGCTCCTCTCCGGAATTGATACACCTCTTGTCTCCCTGGCCTCGCTCCCCACTTCAGCGAGTTCGCCAAGTCCGCTCCGTATTCCCCTCTGAACTTACCCCAGTCCATCGGTTTGTGACACACGAGCCCCATTAGCTGGCCCATTGCCACCGCCCCGCAATGTCCTGTGTTCTCTACTAGTCCCAACCCGTCTGGTGCTGTCATAGCCATATAGACCGTCTGAATATCCAGAAGGTTGGGGGTGTCCGGACCGATGATTCTCTCCGCGTCGTTGCGAATCGCCGATCCCACTTTCGTCATCGACTTCTCTCTCACTAGGGTTTGCACCGCCTTCGGCAACCGGTTCAACTTCGGCCCGTCCTTCTTTCCATACGTTCCTAGATCGAATAGGAATATATCCCCATTTAGCGCGGCCAAATTTAGGAGTATGGTTCTGGCTGACGCCACCGTTCCTCTCCTCGAACCCTCCTCGTCTTCCACGGTCCCCTCATTGTCTAGGACCATGTACCCTTCTCTGCTGACGGACTCTACGATCCTCTTCCAATCCTTCCTCGGTGGCTCTCTCGCGTACTTCGGAATCCCGAACTTCGCCTCGTCTCCCTTCACCACGTAGTGGAAATGCTCGAAGATCGCGTTGTCCAGCGACGGCGTCCCGTAGGTCCCGACCAGCCACTGTTCGTGCACCGCCCTGAAATGGTCCTGTAGCGATCGTGCTGCGTGACCTCTCTCCAACCGCTCGTAGTATCCCTTCGTCTTCTCTTCCGGATGCCTCTTGGTGAAATCCACTAGTATTTCTTTTCCTCCTGACTCCGCCTTTCTCTTCTTAATCAGTTTCCCCGCCATTCCAAACACTCTCACTCGCTCACCTGTAAGGTGGTGCCTTGCCAAGGCGCAATACAGATGAGTGATCGGTTTAAGATGGTCTGTACAGTTCGACAATGGCCTATTCCCTACTTACTCTTGAGTAATAGCCTAATTTTACTACCTAATTCCCTAAACTGTCAAATTGTACCCTAAATTACAATTTTGTCCGTTACTTTAATTATGTTCCAGAATTTACTTTCTACTGTTACCATAATTTGTTAATTTTCTTAGCCCTATTCTATTTTTAATATTTTAATTTAATTCAATCCCACTACTGTGCTATTACTTATTATTGCCAATGGATTATTCTATTCCATAATCCACATTCTGGCCTACTCTATGGGCTTGTGCAGTACAACAGTATGCGTCGCGTGGCCTACACGATTTATCCAGCTGTACTCATATGCCCCGCCCCCCTCTCGCTACTTACTACTAACTGATATCTATATTATATATACCCTTCTACCTCTTACTCTTACTAGCCGGTACTACGTACCCTCTTACTAACCTCTAACTCTCTCTAACTAACTAACAGTACTACGTACCCTCTTACTACTAATTTCCCACTGTCTAACTAGCGGTACTACATACTCTCTCACTACTAATTTCCCACTATCTAACTAGCGGTACTACATACTCTCACACTACTAATTTCCCACTATCTAACTAGCGGTACTACATACTCTCTCACTACTAATTTCCCACTATCTAACTAGCGGTACTACATACTCTCTCACTACTAATTTCCCACTATCTAACTAGCGGTACTACATACTCTCTCACTACTAATTTCCCACTATCTAACTAGCGGTACTACATACTCTCTCACTACTAATTTCCCACTATCTAACTAGTGGTACTACATACTCTCTCACTACTAATTTCCCACTATCTAACTAGCGGTACTACATACTCTCTTACTAACGGTACTACGTACCCTCTTACTACTAATTTCCCACTATCTAACTAGCGGTACTACTTGCTACTTGCTAACGGTACTACGTACCCTCTTACTACTAATTTCCCACTATCTAACTAGCGGTACTACTTGCTACTTACTGACGGTACTACGTACCTTCTAACTACTAACTCCTACTATCTGCCTAACTCTTACTACTTCCATCTGCCTACTTACTCTTCCTTTATTTATTATTTTTTTTATATTTTATTTTTATTTGTGGGAAGGGCGTCTCACCCTCAATCCCACCCCCCTCAGTGCAAAACTTGGATGACTAAACACCACTAAAATCCACTCTAACTCAAGGTGCCCCCTCTAGCAGACAGCACTTCCCTACAGCTCTCCTGTAGGTCTTCCTGTCTTTCGCACCTATCTTGCCACCTATTCGCACTTCTACCGATCGGACTCTTCCGTCCTCATCGGAGTAAGTGCCCACAACTCTCGCCAACCGCCATTGGTTGTTAATGATGGTATCGTCCGTGACGATCACCAGATCACCCTCCTTTAGCTCTCTATTCGTGTTCTCCACTTACTTCTTCTATGTAGTGTGGGCAGATATTCCTCGATCCACCTCCTCCAATACTCTGCGCTTATCGCCTTAGCGACTTTCCAACTCTGGCGGGAGTGTATGTCATCTGGGTCTACACCCCGCATATCGATAGTCGCTGGTCTTTCCATTAGGAAATGGCTGGGCGTCAGCACGTCTAATGACTCAGGGTCATCATTTTCTGGATATAGCAGTCTGCTATTAATGATACCCTCACACTTTGCTAGTACTGTCCTTAGTACGTCCTCTGTAACCATGTGGGTGTTCATCAACTTCGTCATCAGACGCTTCAAACTACCCACTAGTCTCTCGACGCATCCTAGGGTATGCGGAGCATACGGCGTCCTCCTCTCCCATTTCACTTGTCGCCTTCTCATGGCTGCCCTGACTTCCTCCCCTTCCAGGATATCCAAGGCCTCTGCCATCTCATTCTCTGCCCCCACAAAGTTGGTTCCGCTGTCAGAATACATTACTGCGATCGTCCCACCTTTGCGGTCTCTAAACCTTTCTAGAGCATTAATGAATGCTGATGCGGTTGCATCTTGGGCGAGTTCTATTCCTACCGCCCGCGTGTTATTACATACGAAGATGATACCGTAGAGTTTCTCCGTGTGCCGCATCACCTTAATCTTTATCAGCCCAAACATATCCACACCGCAATGCGTAAATGGCGGGTCGTGCTGTCTCACCCTACTGGCCGGTAGTGGCGCCATCTTCTGTATGGCTCGCTCCTTCTTCGCTCGTCGGCAGGTCTGGCACTGCCCCACTACTGCCTTTACCTTCTTCCTCAGCTGTTTGACCCAAAAGGCCCTCCGTATCTCCGTGAGGGTTCGGTTGGTGCCCCCGTGCAATATCGACTTGTGGGAGTCCCATATAATCTGGTGGACTATCGGCGATCCAGTAGGTATGATGATGGGTTTTGGCGGTATTACAATACTGTTGTTGTTCAATACCCTCGAGTTCATTACTAGAATCCCGTCATCATTAAGTTGTGGTGACAGCGTGATCAGCTCGCTGTCTCGTCGAAGATGCTGTTGTTTACCGACGCATTCCACCTCGTCGCCGTAGTTCTTCTCTCTGCTCGTAGCGGATGACTGCTTTGGCTGCTCCCTCCAGATCGATGGTTGCTCTAGCTTTTACGTCTTTGTCGACTCCCTTGAGGAAATTCCCGAAGGCTCTCCAGTACGCCACTAACTTCTTGGTCTTGTACCAACTGGAGCTGTAGCTGAGGAGTTTATCCGTCGGGTTATCGCACAGTTCTCCCGGTTTTGGTTGCACGTCCCTTATCTCCCTCACCATTTGGCTGTATATCTCTTCTCCCTCTGAATCTCCCTCTTCTTCCTCTAACGCTACTTCTCCTGAGCCCGGGTCCACCTTTCTCATCGGCGGCCAGGCTGTCCTTATCGCTCAGAAACTGCGGCCCGTGCTGCCACAATACTTCCTTCTTCAAGAAAGTGTGGCGTGCCACGCCCCTCGATAACAAGTCCGCTGGGTTCTCGTCCGTTGGGCAGTAGTGCCACCTTTCTAACTCTGTGGTCACCCTTATTTCGTCCACCCTATTTGCGACGAATATAGGGTATCTCGTCCTTTCGTTATGTAGCCAACCGAGCACTACCATGGAATCCGTCCAGTAGTGTGTTTCCACTATGTTGGGAATAGCGTCCATTAAGTAGGCTGTGGCCCTAACTCCTAATCTCGCAGCTGTCAACTCGAGTTTCGGAACTGATGCTGAATCTGGTGGCGTCGACTTCGCCTTGCTAAAGGCGAGTCTGGGCTTGTGAGCCCCCTCTCGCTGTACTAAGTAGAGTGCCGCTCCGTATGCCTCTAATGACGCATCGGAGAACATATGTAAATCCAGATTCGTCATGTTCCCGTCCGGGAAATATACACGTGGCATGCTGTATGTTCCCATCTGCTCTAAACTCTCTGTCCACTTGTTCCATTGCTTACTAATCTCTTCCGGGACCTCTGTGTCCCACTCGTCCTTTAATTTGTATACTCTCTTGAGTATCTGTTTCCCCGTGACTGGTAGTGGGGATGCTAGGCCTAGGGGATCGTATATCCTCGCTATATACGACACATAGCCCCTCTTTGTGTGGATACCTGCGCCCTCCTGACTCAGCTGGTATTTTAACTCGTCTGTCTCTCGGTTCCACACGATCCCTAGTGCCTTCTGCTGGGACTCCACTCTCTTGTTCGCCATGTCCTGTCCCTTGGCTGTCGTGGGATTATCCATGGTCGACTCTGGCCTCCTGTCCTCTATGGCTTTCATGAACTCTTGCGAGCTGGATTGGAACTTGGTTAGGTTGAACCCGGATCCTTTTAGGATGTCGCGAACCTCGCGCCCCGTGTCCAGTAGTTCCTTAACCGTATTTCCAGACTCCATCCCGTCGTCTACATAGAAACCTCGTCGAATCATATCGACGGCTTTGGCGCTGAACTCATCTTCCTTCCCTGCTACCGTGTCTCTTACGGCCATAGTCGTTGTAAACGAAGACGACTTGGCTCCCATATTCTGTACTATCATCTTATACATTGGTATGGTCGATGGTTCCTCATCGCCGTCGTACCATAGGAAGCGTTGGCTGTCGCTATCCTCTTCCGTTACACGGACTTGGTTGAACATGCCTTCGATGTCGCAGGTGAAAGCGTGTTTACCATTCCTGAATCTGAGTAGGACCCCGATCCCTGAGTTGTAGATGTTGGGACCCTCCAGCAGATAATCGTTTAGGCATTTTCCGTTGGTCTTGGCCGATGCGTCAACTACCATCCGCAGTTTACCTTTCTTCGGGTCTAGAGCCACGTGGAGTGGCAGGTAATAGGTCCTGTCCGTGTTTGGTTCGTCGACCGGTAATTCTACGGCCCATCCTTTCTCGACATACTTTCTAATTGTCTTGTGAATGTACTCATTCTTCTCGGGGCTCCGTTTTAGCGTCTGCTTTAACTTACGAAGCCTCGTGAGTACCATCCCTTTGTTGTCGGGTAATGGTAGCTTCGGTAGCTTCCATACCATTCCTATGGTATACCGCCCCTCATCGCATGTCATCGATTCCTTTACACTTTGTAAAGCCTGCTTGTCTTCTACCGAGGTTCCGACCCCGGTCTCCTTTAATCCCTCGAAATCCTGCCTGAGCAGTCTCCTGAGCTGCTCCTCCGCTCCCTCATCCTCCATCTCTCGCATAGTTCCCGTGAACATGCATCCTGATGTCTCCGACATCCTAAATGGTATCTTACTCTTAATTGGGCCACTCAGCGTCCACCCGACTGGTGTTAATATCGCCACCGGGTCACACTGCCTGTCTTCGCCGAAGACCGTTTGCATTCTCTCGTGGGCCGTCGGGCAGTCCATTCCTACTATGATGGATACCTTCCTGACGTCCACCTCTGGGATTGAGAAGTCGATACTGTCCAGGAATCTATATTGTTCGACCTCGATGTTGGTTGGCCGCCTGGCGTTGATATTTATCGACTCTATCACCTGGATGGGGTCGATGGTCGCCCCATAGTCGCATCCCAGTGCCACCGCTGCTATCGCGCACCGTCCGGTCCTCATCTCCAGGAACTCATCT
Source organism: Nemertoderma westbladi (assembly GCA_032718475.1). Taxonomy (NCBI): domain Eukaryota; kingdom Metazoa; phylum Xenacoelomorpha; order Nemertodermatida; family Nemertodermatidae; genus Nemertoderma; species Nemertoderma westbladi. Next base: position 18,592 of record JAUCBJ010008153.1, read on the forward strand.
CTGCTGGAGATGGTTGTCACCGCCATTCTACTTGGCCTCGTTCTCAATCCTATCTCTTCGGCCACCCAATCCTCGACTAAGTGTGAAGGCTGCTCCACTGTCGACCAGCATCAGTGTGGTCACTGATCGATTGCCTTCCCCGATCACTCGCACTGGTACTACCCCAAGTAATACCGTTCCTCTCTTCTTCGCTCCCTACGGTGCTCGTTGCCATCGTTTGGCCTTTACTTTGACCGAACTTAATCGGCGTCTCCTTGCATTGTTTGGCTCTGTGTCCACTCATCACACATCGCGAACAGATCTCATTTCTTGTTGCGTATTCTACCTGATCTTCCCTGGGTAGCGCTTGCCAGTGCCTGCAATTCATGGTCTGATGAAGTGCATTTGTATGTAGCTGGCATTTGCTCTTTGGGTCGTAGCCGTCCTTATACAGTGCATTGCGATCACAGTTGCATTTGTACCAAAGTCCCTACTATTCTTATTGTTTGGGCTCGGCCTACTGGGCGTACTGGGGTTATGTTTATTTGTATTGTTATTTTTCCCCTGTCCGCTCCATGATGTGGTCTTATCCCCGGCTACTTGTGGACTGGTAGTCCCCTGCGTTGCTGCGTACGGCAGTGACTGTCTGAGCTTTGGCAATGCGTTCGACGCGTTGTGCTCTGGTTTCGGCCTGTGGTAATCGGTCTTTGATCCCTTTCCCAGGCTATCCTCGCTATAGACTGGGTCCGTTATAAGTTCAGCTTCATAGTTTAAGAAGCTTGACATCTCTTCTAAACCCGGTTCCGCACCCTTCCTATCTCGAGTGGAGAAAGCGATTTTTCTCCACTTATTGCGCAGCCACATCGGTAGTGCCTGCGCTATCGTGGTGATGTTGTTGGACGCGTTGAGTTCGTATGGCGCCTCTAGCGTCTTTAGCACGATTAGCGCCTTCTCGACTTTGTTAGCGAATGTCTTTATGCTAACGGGGTTATCCTGTAGGCCACCCGATGTTATACCTCTCAGGGTCTGCCGGATGATCTTGGCTGGGTGCCCGTATTCCCTGTCTAATGCCCGCCATGCCATCGTGAAGCCACCCTCGATGCCCTGGTATTGCCTCACGATGTCGTATGCTGGGCCCCCTGTATATACTTGCAGATACTTTAGGCACTCCGCCTGCGTCAAATTCTTTGTTAATATTTCGTTACTATACATGCGCCGAAACTGTAGGTATTCTTCCGGCCTACTTCCATCGAATTTGAATGGTTCCACGGGTGGTAACTCGATCCTAGTCTTTAATGCATCGATTAACGTGGCCATCCCCATCGCTTGCGCTTCCAATGGGTTCGATGGATGCTGTATAGGTTCTCCCGTTGGGTGCGGTCCGTTCATCCTGTTTGCCGCTTTCCTCTGACTTGGATATATCATAGGGGGTAGCGGCCCCCTCCATATTTCGGTGTCGCATGATCTATTCTCGTCCAAGGGGTTCGATGTTCTTACTCCTATTGGGGTATATTGTTGATATTGTGATGGGGGAATGTCACCCTGCCCCCCCCCCCCCCCCCCCCCACCGGTATGTTTGGTACTGGGGTTGATGTTAATATATTGGGGCCCATACACCTATCCGCAGTAATTCTCCCCTCCCCTGGGTATATGTTATGTCCTTGCATGCTGTAGTCATACTGCTGTGCTGGTACCGGTATAGGCCTATCTACTTCTGGCCTACCTGCCGGTATATACTACGCGACTTCCGGGTTTAATCCCGTTGTTCGCGCTATCCTATCGCCTACATTATCTCTCTCAGCATGGCCTATGGTATGTGCAGTAAGGCCTACAGTATGTCCTGCAGTCTGTACGTGTCGATTGGGATCAAAGTTTATCCTTCTCGAATAATCCTTCCCACGGCTACCATATTCTCGTTCGGTAGGTATATCCCGTCGGGAAGTTTCTCTTCGACCCCCTCCACTGCTCTCGTCCTCGTGCCGGTACATCCCGTACCCCTCTCTCTGCGCTTAATACGCCTCGTCAGGTCGCGTTCCTCCGGGGCGACGGCAATCTCCCGAAGTTTGACCCCACTGACTCTCCGTCTCCACCTCTACTACCGACGGCTCGCTATCCGCCCTCGCTCTCCTGTCATTTGCGGCGACACTTCTTCTACTCTCTTCCTTTCTTCTCTCTGTAGTGCAGTATTCCCGCTCGTGAGATCTCTCGTCGACCTCCCGGTTAAACTCCACTGTTCTTCTTCCCTCTTCTGATCGGGCTCGACGCCTCGTCGCTCGCCCTCTCGCGACGTCAACCTGTCTCTCTCTGCTCGATTGCACGCCGCTGGGGATACTCGCAATCCCCCTATTACTCTCCATCGCCGGGTGTTGCGGTTTACCTAACTCGGCCCGCGCATTATCCGTCGACGCCTGTGGGGCACTCTCTGCCCCCCCCCCCCCTCTCGCCGCTAACTTGTCGTTGTGGGGCTCCTGTAGCCCCCCACTCGCCACATCTAACTTCACTATCTCTTACTTCGCGACTACACCCCTCTCTAGCCGACACATTAACCCTACTGCGGCTGGGTCTATTCACTCCCGCCTCTCCCTCTGCTACTGTGTGGCCTACCAGGCTCTCTACTTCCTGCCTACTAACTACGTGGCCTACCAGGCCCTCTTCGGGTTGGCTCAACCCCGCCACTTCCGGCCTACTAACTACGTGGCCTACCAGGCCCTCATTTGCCGGGTTATACACGTCCGACACGTTCACGTTAATAGCACCACTGATATTGCCATTGGTTAGATCAATTAAATCCTCTAACTCAATTAAGTTATTTTGTGCGCCCAGATTAGAAACGGAATTATTTTGCTCGTTCAAAATAAGATTATTTGAATTATTTTGTAAATTCGGATTTAAGTTTAAATTATTTGAATTATTTTGCGTAATTATATTATTTGAATTATTTTGCGTAATTATATTATTTGAATTATTTCCTACATTAATATTAGAATCATTCGGATTTAAATTACTACTGTCGGGCAAAATATTATTTCCTGCAATGAAAGTTTGATTAGAATTATCCAATATGGTACTATTAATATTAACGTTGTCTACTGTATTATTATTATTACCCCCCGCCCATACGGTCACACCAGTCTCGGGTCTGTCGTGCGGTTCCTGTAAGTGGGGTATTAATAAATGTTTCCACAACCCTTGGCTCCTCGAAAATACTCGAGCCAGCGTCACTCTCTGACAACCCCATCTGCGCCAGCTCCAGCCTGCGCTTCTGTTTGGTTTGATACTAAATAAGTCCGCTTATGCGGGCATGTAAACCATCCCGCACACGCTTTACCGCTCTCTCTCTCTCTGTATCCTCTCGCAAATTCTGTTTCACTAATTATGTTTCTCTCGCCACACGCTCCTTACGTTCACTCTGCTCTCTTTCCTCGCACTCCCTAAAGCGTCTCACGACCTTCTCGGCGTTCTCTCTATTTCTCTAACTAGTTCTTTCTCCTTCTCTAATAGCGCACTCTCTTCTTCTAACTGTCTCTCGAATTCTCTCTGACCTAGCGCCGCCAGATCGAGTTGGCACGCCAGATTTATCGCCATCACCCGTTTTTCTTGTGCGGAGGATGTAGCAGACTTATCGGTTGTGACGGATTCCCTCCGCCTTCCCGTCCTACTGACTCTCCCCCACCTCCCGGAACTCCCTCCGACCGACGAGACCGAATCCTCGGGGTTAACCTCGGATTCGCCCTCCTGCGGTCTCCTCCAACCCACTAATTTTACTCCCCGGGCATCGACTAAGTATGGCCCTATGTACACTACACTAGGCTGCATACCCCTACACTCCCATAGTTCAAACAGTTCGCTGGCAACCCCTCTCGCTCTCTCCTCGGCTAGTTCTCTCTGCCCAAAACGCATCAATAGTTAAATGTTCATTCGACTCACCTAGTCGTCTTTTCAACTTCACCTGGTCTATCTTGGCCCCTCCTTTGGTCTCTTTGAGTAGTTTCCGGGCTGCGTTGTAAGCTCGTCAAAGTCGATCGCTGACCCCGACGTCCTCGTCGCCGACATCTCCTCTATCTCTCCGGGTCCGGCGTCGTACCGGCGGCCCCACCGTCGCCGTTCCGGTGGGCCGTCCGTCGCCCTCGGCCTTTGGCTGGCCGGCGACTTCGGCACGTCGACCGCCGCTGTGTGTCGACTCGTCTCTCTCCTCTCCCGACTCGTCTTTCCCTCCTCTCGGCTCTTCTTCTGGTTCTAGACGGCCCCCCTCATCCTGGATTGCCGGATCGCCCGTTGTCGGTTGATTCGGCGTCGCAGGACGGTACCGTTGCGTCGCGGCCTCGCGGATCGTTAGATCGCCATCCGGGGTCCGCGGCAGTGTCGTTTCCCCTTCTCGACTCATCTTTAGCAGTCAGCTCGGGCTGTTAGATTCTATAACTTAGGGCAGCTGGTTGGTTCTAATTACTGTGACGGGATCCACTGAGGATCCCGGTTTATCCTGTTTCTAGTTTACGCGTCCCCCCTGTGTGTATGTGAAAGAGTTCTGAGTTATTGATTGATCGGTGTATATAGGTTCAAGGATATAATATAATAAATGATAATAGCACGAATAGTTGATGTTTGATACAGTGTACCGGTAAATGATAATATATTGCTGACAGCAGACTGAGACGGTAATTAGAGTTCCGCTACTGTCCTAACTGACTGACTTACTACAAGTGAATGAAATAATGCAAGGACCGGTAATATATTGCACGGTTGGCCATGTTGCTCTACTCAGTCGATGCTTCCCCCCTAGGGTATTGGCTAATAACTCACTTGTCACCCTTCCCCTTTCCCTGGGTGTGCTTCCCCCTGCTACTGTCTCCCTCTCCCTCCCGGAGGTATAACCTCAGACCCCCGCTGTGTGTGTTCCCTTGGGGCCTATTGTCCCCGCTTATTGGGGTGACACGAGGTTGATTGGTAACCAACCTCGTGCTCCCAATATTGCTTAAAACCAACTCTGTGTGTGGGGTGGTTGGCGGAATTGATACGCTAACATGCCGTACTGGCCTAGGCCCTATTTACCCATTTCCTGGTCACCAATCACCATCCTGCCATCATCCGGTCAGCCAGGCTGGAAAAAGTCTCCCAGGTGCCAGGCGCGCACAACGCCCGCGCACTTCATTGCCAACCGCGCATTCCCATATGCAATAATCCATAATCGCGCACCCCAAAAATCTCAACCGCGCAACTGCACACCCAAAAAAAAATCAACCGCGCACCCCGAAAATAAAATGTAGGATAGTTTTAATAGCTACTGCCTGACTGCTACGACTACGGTAAATGGCTGATTGGAGATTATTGCTCTTCAATCAGTCAACTTTGCACTGTAATAAATACTATCTGACTATTCTGGGGCATTTTATTTATTTAATGAGAAGCTATGACTAGTAAAATTACATCAAGTTGTTACTAATCTTCAAATAAATTGTGTTCCAGAATATTGTCAGTGATTGTATATTTATCAGTTTATTAAATATAGGCCTAATAACTGGTCTGCCCTGCAGGCTGTATCAGATGCAAAGTTCTGCACTTTTTGAAGGCCCATATCTGAGCTATTTCTTACGGTGGCTGAATTGTGCCACTTAATACTTTTTTTTATTTTATTTTTGAAGCGACTTTTTGGTCGACCAAAAAGGACTTTTTGGTCGACCAATAAGTCGACTTTTTGGTCGACCAAAAAGTAGTTTTTGGTCGACCAATAAGTCGACTTTTTGGTCGACCAAAAAGTCTGGAAGTATTATCCAATAGAAAACATACAACTATTTTCGAGGCAAAATCAAATTACATTAAGTGAATTAGGTGGTTATTTAAAACCGTCAATTATCACATTTAAAACCGTAACACTATCATGATGAAGGATTAATATCCTAGGTACCGGTAGGCCTAGCGATCAATGTGTTTAACAAAGCTTTATGTACACCGGTACAGTAATTTGATTTTACCTCCAAAATAGTTATATATATGTTTTCTATTGGATAATACTTCCAGACTTTTTGGTCGACCAAAAAGTACTTTTTGGTCGACCAATAAGTCGACTTTTTGGACGACCAATAAGTACTTTTTGGTCGACCAAAAAGTAGTTTTTGGTCGACCAATAAGTTTTTTTTTTTTTTTTTTTTAACTCTTTAAGTCTCATTTATTCACATAGATAATAAAACGTTAATGTTAAACAATACCCACCACCAGCCGACGTTACTAGGCAACCAATATAAGAGGGAAATTTAAAATGAAATCCTTTGCCCGCCCCCAACACAGAAACAGTCTCTATGGTGTATGGAGCATACTACTGTATTTACACCACCCTACCGAACTGCGCCAACACCCCAGGGTCTGAGTCCGCGTTAGCCAACCGGATCGATGAGTCGGTGACTGCCTCCCGCGCCGGTCGCCTAGCAGCCGAACGGTACCCGCGTAAACACATTAATGACGACCTGAGGAGGGAGAAACTGATTCGCCGACGTACCCATGAGACGCACTCCGGATAGGGAACCTGCCGTTTGTCGGACAACTTCACCGCCAGTCGTTTGACAGTACTTTTTGGTCGACCAATAAGTCGACTTTTTGGTCGACCAATAAGTACTTTTTGGTCGACCAATAAGTACTTTTTGGTCGACCAAAAAGTAGTTTTTGGTCGACCAATAAGTCGACTTTTTGGTCGACCAAAAAGTACTTTTTGGTCGACCAATAAGTCGACTTTTTGGTCGACCAATAAGTACTTTTTGGTCGACCATTAAGTAGTTTTTGGTCGACCAAAAAGTACTTTTTGGTCGACCAATAAGTCGACTTTTTGGTCACTTTTTGGTCGACCAATAAGTACTTTTTGGTCGATCAAAAAGTAGTTTTTGGTCGACCAATAAGTCGACTTTTTGGTCGACCACTAAGTAGTTTTTGGTCGACCAATAAGTCGACTTTTTGGTCGACCAATAAGTCGACTTTTTGGTCGACCAAAAAGTACTTATTGGTCGACCAAAAATTACTTTTTGGTCGACCAAAAAGTCGACTTATTGGTCGACCAAAAAGTACTTATTGGTCGACCAAAAAGTACTTTTTGGTCGACCAAAAAGTCCCTTAAAAAAATAAATAAAAAAAATATTAAGCTGTTAAGTGGCACAATTCAGCCACCGTAATTTCTCAATGACATTTTAATAGTTATTTACAAATTTGGAATCCTTGCAACGACAACTTTCCATTGATATCAACAAATCACAATAAGGACGAAGAATAATTGCCATGCGAGGTGCGACTGGCGCAATGTTTAATTACTTATTAAACAAATAATATTTTTTAATAATTATAATAATAATTATGATTTTAACAATAAAACTACATATTGTACGATAAATAAAACACATTATTTTCTACATTATATTTAACTTATTGCCCTTCGATCTGACTTATTAACCTCCCTCGCTGCGCACGGTTGGTAAATAAATAAAACATATTTTATTTACCGTACAATAAATAGTTCTTTTTAATTTCCTCATTACCTATTTTGCTATTTCACAATCTGACAATGGAAGAAACATCAATGGATGATATTTATGCTGAAATAGGTGCAGTTAACTGGTTAAAAGTAAGAAGATATACAAAAAGAGCATGACAAGCAAGGAAACTGTCGATAAGACTGGCAATGTGCACAACATTAAACTATGGGTGAAAAAAAGTGACCTTCAACAAATAAATACTTTTATTCTTAAATTGTTACTTTTTCGCTCGAATATACCCCAAAATCGGGAGAAAAAGTTATACTTTTTTCACTAGGGAAAAAAATTAATCAATAGGATTGCTTTGATTTTACTTTTTTTCTCGGCGAAAAAAGTAAAGTAAAATACTGTATTTTTAGTGGAATTTCTTAAATTTTACTACATATGTTGAAAGAGCATCGCAGTAGGAAAGGTTTGCAAGTAATTTGAGCAAAGTTCTACTTTTTTTCCCATGTAAAAAATACCGTAATTATTGTTATTCATCGAAAGTTGTTAAATTACTTACAGTAGGCCTACATGTATTATGTTTTACATCGCCAAGTAATAGTGATATGATAGGCTGTAGGCCTATAAAAGTAATAAATTTTGAACTTAAAAATTACCTGTTTTTCTAAACATATGCTTAAAACATATGTAAGTACGGAAACCGAATTGTTGAAACGAAATAGTTGAAATAACCTGTAACCTGCCACGAATGCTTACGACGACATAAAGACCGGCCCCATTTAAGGGGGTCGGGTGCTTTCAATATGCGCACTCGAGATTTGCAGTTTAATGATTTTAAATTTGATTGTTTTATATTAAATTGTCATTTAAAATTTCCGCACTTACAAATGTTTTAAGCATATGTTTAGAAAACAGGTAATTTTTGGTGCGCAAGAGCGCACACACTGACACACACACAGACACACCGTGTGTGCGCAAGCGCGCACATGTGGCTTGCTCTGTTGACACACGGCGCACATTTTTGGCCTTTTCCGCGCACGCGCACGCGCCGCGCACCCATTATTTTACCGCGCACAACGCGTTCTAATTTTTGCAAACATTTTCCAGCCTGGCCGGTCAGTCGATCTGTCGACTGTCGATCGCAGGTTGGGCTGTTGGGTGTTTATTCAATTTCGAATATTCGTTTGGTTAACGCTTCACCTTGTACTGTGACTGTACCGGACAGCCGGAAGTTATCCATTAAGGCTTGCAGCGCAACCTAGGGCAGTAGGGCTACCGTAGGGGCGCAAGAGCCAAGAGGACTACTTCTGATATTATAATTTCTGAATTTACTTGATTAATAATATATTATATATTATATTCCCAAATGAAACCGACAGTGCGGCTACTTACCGAAACTTTTCTGGGGTATGTTTACTTGTCCACCTTCGATGGGTTAGTCCCCCCGGTATGGATGTACGCGCAGGACGCACTGGGCCCTACCGGGTACGAGGCTGTGTTCGCCGTTTGGTTCGCCCCACTGGTGCTCGCCATCCCGGCGCTGTATCGTTCCTTCTCTTCTCGTTATGGAACCGCATTCCTCCGTCTCTCTTGTCTCCTTGGCATCGCATCGTTTCACGCCCCGGACGTTTACAAACGGATGGTCGTGGTTGCCGTTGGCAACGCCTTCATGGCAATTCTCTTGTGCGTGTCGCTGTGGAATAAAGATGCCAACAAAAGGAAATCCTTTTTCTGGGGGTTAATGTTGGGGGGTCTACTTCTTCAAACGTTTCGTATTTGGTTCGTTAGCTTCAATCCTTTGTACCTCCACCAAAAGATGAATAAGTTCATCACCGCCATTGCTTTCTTTGCTTCTATCGCTATTGTTGAAGATGATTTCCGAGTTGAAGATGAGCCTGAGGTTATAAAAGGTTCTCAAGCTGAGACTGACGGCTCTTCTGAGCAGACGGGATCGCCCCGCACAAACCAGCATTGGTTCATCTCCGGCGTGTCTGTTGGTTCCTCTATGTTCCTACAGTGGGTGTTCTGTAACGAGGTGTCTGTTCTCTGCCGTTGGTGCGGCACTCCTTACCCCAACCGCGGTGCGGTCCCCAACCCCCACGGCTTACTGGTCCTCTTCGCCTCCGCCCTCGGGCTCCTCCTGGGACTCATCCGACCATCCCTCGCCTCCCAACCACTCGGTTGGTTCCTCGCGTTGCTCTCCTCCCTCGTCCTCCTCTACACTCGCTCCTACCCCTGTTTCCTCGCTGGGATCTTCCTCGTTCTCTACCTCGCCCTTAGTGCCCCGGCCCTGTACCAACGGGCCTCCCAGTGCGCCCCAGCCCCCACCATATTAGCCGCCCTCGCTACCAAACTCCTCGGCGGCGTCGCTCTCGTTTGGGTCACCGCTTACAACTTCGTCCCTTACGGGATCTACGCTCGCGAACGCACCGACGTGGTAGTACTAGTCGCGATGGTAACCATATTCCTAGGTCTCTTCAGTTACAAACTGAAACCAGAAAACTCGAATCTCGAATTTCCCTCAAAATCGAAGGTCTATAAACTAATAAAAGTTCTAACTATCGGTGTATTCCTCTTGGGAGCCGCTGGTTTCGCATTTCGCTATCCGAATCTCGTAAAGAAATCGTCCGGGCAGACTGGTCGGGACTCGCTCACTGTGGGCGTCTGGGCGTTCCGTCTGGGTTATCGTAATGACGGGTTCCCAAACATCGGAGCCGCCGTGCAACTCATCCGGGAGACCGAGGCCGACGTATTCTCCGTAATCGAGTCCGACTCATCGAAACCCTTTATGGGTAACAACGACAACTGCGCCTATTTCGAGGAATCTCTAGGCTGGTACTGCGACTTCGGGCCATCCACTAAGGACCACACGTGGGGAGTGATGTTGCTCAGTAGGTACCCTATAGTGAGCAGTAAGCATCATCTGCTCCCGTCTCCCGAGGGGGAGTTAGCTCCAGGGATCAGCGCTGTCATCGATGTGTTGGGAGAAAAGGTTGAGATCGTTACGGCGCATTTCGGTAACCATAGGGACAATCTCGACCGGGAACTCCAGGCCAAATACATCGCGAAGTTGACGAGAAACTCTCGACTCCCTATCATCTACGTCGGGTATCTCACGTCCAAACCGGGCGGGCGGGATTACAACGAGATGACCATTAACGGGAATCTACGGGACATCGACCCGAGCGACGCTCAGCGTTGGTGTCTGTACGTCCTGTACAACCGGTTGGTGCGGGTCGGGTACGCGAGGATATCGCACGGGGCGCTGAGCGACACGGAGGTTCAGTTGGGGAGGTTCGCCCTGCCCGGATCCAGGAGCGAACCCGATATGGTGACGACGGTGAGCGAGGAACACGTAGCCGAGTCGCGTCGGTTCAGTTCGGCCTTCGGGGGTTTCAGTTACGGCCATAACTCGGGGCCGCTAAACCGGTACCACATGGGAACCCCTAAGTATTTTATTCCCAATACAAAAAACTGACGCTCATTGAGGCTTGTTTGCTAATATTATACATTATTTTTCTCGTTTTCATTCAATAAATTCGCTTTTCGCTTCACAGGTTATATAAATTGAGTTTCCCCTTAGGCTCGTCCGTCATTCATTTTTTTTCTCATCATTATCAAACACATTATTGATTATAAAACAATTGTTTATCATTGAATTAAAAAAAGATAATTACAATCACAACGTCGTTCAGAGCTCAATTATATTAGTAAAGACTGGTGGATCCAAAATATAATATAGAAAATAATTGTATCATATGATAACATTTCCTTCATCATCCCCGTTATACCGGAAGTGATGTCATTTATGGACGACGCCTAAGGTGGACTTTATTTATTTATGCAATAATTTATTACTTTTCCTTCTTGTTTCAACCTATAGATATAAATATGGTTTAGGTTTTATATTTTTTATGACCAGTTTCTGTGGTTGTGGTTATTTAATACAATGTAAGCATTGGACAAGCGGAGTGTACCGATTACTTGTTTGTTACTCTTTAAAATTGACTTTCTATCCAAATTCTAGAGGAAGTAGCAGGATTTATGATGGCTCTTTATCTCCCTAGAGAGATAAACTGTCACATAGTATCGGAACTACCCCTGGTTCGCGCCATGCCGTGCATCTCTAGGTTTGATGTAATTTTTGGATATAGTTGAAATCCTCCAGTCGTCGGCCTTTGGGAGGCGAGTTTACCATGGGTCCGTCCAACCAATCAGCGGTGAGACGCGCAACTCGCGACCCCCCTAGATGACGCGGGAGAAGTGCTTGGAGGTGCAGTAATTTCGAGAAGGAAGATGCAATTTACGTAAATACGAGTGCGTAATACACGAAAATGAAATAGCGTTATTATTTTATTTCTGTGTAGAAAATGTTATTTAGTAAAGTAATCCAAACCGAATCAACTGGTATAGTACAAATTTAGACCATTATCAATTATTTATATCATGAATAATTTCAGACTAAGATATTTATTAGGTGGCTATTATTATACAACAGTAATAGTTTTTAGTTTACTAATAAATTTTATGCATTCCTCACGTATGCAAATATTCCAGAAATTATTTAATTTGCAACTAATTATCATTTAACTAATTACTCATTATTAGCGTTTCCCTTACGAGGATATTCTTTACGTATAGTGCAAATATGCTACATTTATGCTGTCATAATCGATCAAATATATGGATAAACACAACTTTATAATACTCTAAACCAATTTTATAATACTCTCAGACAACTTTATAGTACTGTATTTATATATAGTCTGATCCGCTCACACCCTAGACTAGTGTATAGT
>JAUCBJ010008154.1:0-85474 GCA_032718475.1 Nemertoderma westbladi
CGCTACTATATGTATTATTTAATATACGGTATACAATTATATATATACCGGTAATAGAAAATTACCAAAAAATATTTGTGTAAACAATACCAATAATACCAATAAAAAAAACCAATACATATATCCCGCGGGGTTGATAAGCACATAATTGTGTTTCTTATTTAACTTTAGTAGTTATATCTAGGTAAGAGGTTGAACTAAGAAGTAAATTGAGATTAATTGGCATTTATTACAATAAATTATTACAAAACAAAAACATTACAGTACTATAAATTTAATTTAAATTTGTTGAAAATTACAAAACGTAAATTACGTAAATTGCAAAAATTATTACTATATATTAATTTATTGCATTAGTGGCCGAGGATAATATTTCATTCGTAAAGTTGTCCCAGCAATAAAATTCGTAGGCGCAGTCAATAATTTGTACGTGTCGTGTAGTCAATGCAGTGGTTAAACTCATTTCCACGATCAATAATTCGTACACGGCGTTGTCGCAGCGGTTAAACTCATTTCCACGATCAATAATTTGTACGCGGCGTCGACGCAGGGGTTAAACTCATTTACACGGAGGATAATTCGTACACGGCATCGACGCAGCGGTTAAACTCATTTCCACGATCAATAATTCGTATGCGGCGTCGTCGCAGCGGTTAAACTCATTTCCATGATCAATAATTCGTATGCGGCGTCGTCGCAGTGGTTAAACTCATTGCCACGATCAATAATTCAAACGCGGCGTCGTCTCAGCGGTTAAACTCATTGACACGGAGGATAATTCGTACGCTGAGTTGACGCAGTGGTTAAACTCATTGCCATGCTCGATAATTCGTATGCAGAGTCAATGCACCAGTTAAACTCATCGTCACAGCTATGAAACATCATCAGTGAGTTGGGGCATCATCCAGAGAATATTCCTAGCCTTCAAACTCCACCACAAAGTAAAATAAAACTCGAGTTATTAACGTTTAAAGAATCAGCTAATCAGAGGCCGTATCTGGTGACCACAGTATGGTCGCGACCTGGGACCCAAACTGGAGCTTCAGAGTACCGTCCAAAACATTTTCGCATAAAATTGTACCGTAAAATATCAAGGCCTGGGCACATTTTCGACGTTTGAAAGTAAGAGCCAATCAGGTGCCAGATATGGTGACCACGGTCTTGTCTCGACCTGAGACCCAGACTGCAGCTTCAGATTACCGGCCAAAACATATTCACATAATATTATATCAAAAAATGTTATTGCCTATAGGCAGGACACCTACCGGTACACGGTCAGTAATGATCATGTCCTGACTGCATGATTTCGGTCTGATGAAATTTTCTGTTGCATGCATCAGATACCCATCAATGGCCTTTACCCACCTTGATGGTCAAAATCCATTCCGTCAGATAGCCCTGGGTGAGGTATTGAAATAACGCAATTACATAGGCCTACAAGCCTACATAGGCAACTTTTAACTGCACCAAACAACCGTAATTTAGGCATTCAGAGTGCGCCCGAACATGGGGAACATTATTGCCAACCTTGGGCATCTGCCTACAACGTTTTAAATAACTGCCAGAAAGCCTAAAGCGTCCCCTTACATCTGTACATGTCTTAAGAACAGACAAAAGGTACCCGGTACCGCGGCGCAGTACTGCTGTCTGGCTGTACCGGATGTGGTTGTTCTAGGCAAGCAGTGCATACAGCTCGGACTGACAGTACCGATAGCAGACCCAGAGAACACCGGCACTGCAGACTATGATTAGCTACATACAGACAGAGCTAGGTAGTAGCTACCGGCAGACCGGCATAGGTCAGTAGTATGAACACAGTTTTTGGAGCATACTACCAACTGCTGACTTTCTGACTTTTGCTGAACCAGGCTGACGACTCAGCCGTTTAATTAATTGCAGCGGGATTGGATAATTTATTAATTAATTTGGGGAACTTTACTAATTAGTAAAATCGTTAATTAGTTTGATTCAAAAGATTTTAGAGTAATTATCATTTGTAAAATAGTAAACCGCTTTGATACACCTTGTGAATAAGGATTTGGGGGCGGGGGGGGCAAAGCCCCCCCGCCAATTAGGTAATTAAGTAATTAGTTAATTACTAATTAACGGTAGGAGATACGGCATCGGCGCCAGAGACTTTTTTGTGTAGAATAAAATTCCAAACAACTTTGTGATGTTACGTTTTTTCATAGCTCTTAGTGTTTTCGAGTTACGACGCTAATTAGTTTTCGGCTAATTAGTACTAATTAACAGTAATAGGAGGGCCATAGCGATGACTGAACTTTTTTTAGATCTTACCGAGATGAACAAAAAAAATCACCGTTGCTAGGGGAAAAACCAAATACTTTTCGAGAAAAATCAATTAGAAATTTTTAATCGCTAATTACTAATTAATTAATTAACAGATTTTTTCCACAAAAACTCCTAGCTATCGCGCTAGGGCCATCTACCAGATCGCGCAAACAGAATCGTTCTAGCTTTCGCCGTTCTCCTGGAAAAATCCTTTAAAAATCGACCTAAAAAAGATCAAAGGAGAGTGCCTACTTGACAAGGGGTTCGATATAATGCTATCTTATGAGGTTTTACTTTGGTGGTTATGTTGGTTTGCTAAGTTCCGTTAAAAAGGCTGCATTATTTATTCCTCATAAGACTCTGTCGAGCCTTTGGCTCTCCAGTGGCAGCCAGACCATCCAGCGGAGAGCAACAATCTGGATTATTGGTAATGACGATCACACCTACAAGGAGAGACTCATAATATTAAACATTCTACCGATCTCATTATACTTACAATTATCCGACCAACTAACCTTGTCAAAGATAATAAATAATAAATACGACATTGACTGGTCGCCACATCTAAAGATGAAGCAAACAAACCTCAGAAGAAACACTCGTAGCGCTAACCGACCCTCGTTTGATCTCACACACCCCCTAAAGTGCATATCAAAGCAAAATTTCTGGTTTCGCGCACCACAATTGGCAAATCAGCTTCCCCTTCAGACAGAGTATTTTAATCACGTTGGTTTAAAGGCGCGCCTATTGAATCTGTTCTGGGCCCACTTTCACCAACATTACGATGTTGACATCACTTGCAGTTGGAAAATTAACTGTGACTGTACACAGATGAACTGCAACCTCCGCATATTGAACCTTAACAACTTACTCACTTGATTTTATCACTTGCTGTATATATACCTGCTGTTGCTGTATATATATTTTTATCACTTGCTGTATATATACCTGCTGTTGCTGTATATATATTTTTATCACTTGCTGTATATATATTTTTATCACTTGCTGTATACATATATTTTTTATTTATCACTTTCAGTACGTACATTGCACAACATATGAACAAACATGATTAAACATAAATGTATTTTAATTTTCTCGGATAACGAATACTGGATTGACTTTATTTTAATAGTGCTACTCAGTCTAAATTGTATATTTTTGTTAGTCTCCATGAATTACGTTTTTATTTCAGGGGGCGACCCCTACACTATGTGTAAATCCTTAATAATAATAATAATAATAATAATAATACAACGTCTGTCTTTTTTGTCCCCCCGTCCTATTACTTTGGCTAGTTCGAAGCAGGGCGCATGGCCTGTTTTGACGTGGTGTTCTGCCAAGTCAGAGGCTTTTGCACGCTGGTGTCTGATATCCCCGTCGTGCTGTATAAGCCTGTCATCTAAGCTATACTGGGTTTGTCCAATGTACACACGGTCACATTCACAAGGGATGCTGTAGACTGTTCCGTGGGGGGGGGGGTGTCTTTGGCTTGTGTCCCTTAAGTAAATAAGACCCCAGTTTCCGTCCTGTCATGCAGTACGTTTCAATCCCATACAGTGTACAAAGTTTCTCTAAATTGCACGTTAATCCGTCTATATAGGGGAGACCTATCCTTATGTACGAAGTATCTTTAATTTTGGGTGGTGTCGGTTTGTCAAAACGTGTATTAACACGTCGTTTTGTACTGTATATAATACGGGGCGGGTAACTGTTATTACGTAGAGTGTTAGCTAATGTAGTTTGGGTTTCGTTTCTTGCTTGTGGTGTTGAACAAAAACGGTTGGAACGGTAGAAAAGACCGGAACAGACACCTTGAATAATACTGTACGTGGGTGGTGGTTTGAGGCAAAATTTAAATATCTATTGGAATGTGTCGGTTTATGATATACAGTAGTGCTGAAAGTGCAATGGCTCAGGGTTGGTGTAAGTACATCAAGAAAGGGGAGTTTTCCAAGTGAGTCTTGCTGTTCTACAGTAAATTTGATATTAGGGTGGAGTGAATTGAGATTATTTAGAAGATCATAAACTTTGTCCTTATGTACTAAACACCAAGTATCGTCAACGTATCTAAACCAACAGTTAGGTAAGAAACCCCGTTGCCTAGCAACATGTTCTAATTTATGAACAAACAACTTAGGACAGGGGACACCGGGTTACCCATAGGTAAACCTTTAATTTGTCGGTAGATGGCGTCTTTATACTGAAAGGCAGTTTGGTCTAACACTACTGTACATTCAATAGTGCTTTAAAAGCACCCCCCTTTAGGCCTGTCCTGTTTTCAAATTCAGGATCTGCCTTTATAATGTCCATAACTACGTCAAGAGCTTCATATTTAGGAATGTTACCGAACATGTAACATTGTTACATACTATTTATTACAAACCTACAAATTTAGCATAAATTTGCAGCGCTACCTAGCGGTGCAGAATTATTTTCACAAAATTTCGCCTGATAGTTATATTGCCCCATCTTTGGTCTATCATATAAAAAAACTTTCATGTGATTAGGTTCAAAACTGTAAAAGCCTTAGGGTTTTAAGCGGAACCAAGTTTTTTTTATTAACTAATATTAAATAGCAAAAAAAAAAATTTTCTGACCTGTCATGTTGTGACAAATTATGTTGAGATTTCTTAAACATTCATTAAATTACTCTCAATATCTATTATATGATAACGGTCTTTATTTTAATGGAATCAATTTAATTATATGATGAGACATCTGTTATCAATCCTTAGTGCTTAATTAGTTACTGTTAATATTGTACTGGTGAAGGTGTATCCAATAGCACTTATTTTACATTATTAGTACAGTATGTCGAAAATAACTATTAAGCTGAAACTACAGTAATGCAAGCTAATTTATTTGTGTTGGGGAATTTGATTCAGTTGATATACTGGAGTTCAATTAGGTGAAATCATTTTTAGACCCTTTCAATATATTCAAGAGAACTCAGTGTTTACGGTGTGTGTAATTCATTTCAATTTTCTATTCAGTTTCTGTGTTTAAATGCTTTATTAAATAATTTTAATGTTGATTCGTAAATAATATTAAATGTCAGAGATTTAATTACAAGAAAACGTATTTTAAATTATTCTTATTTACAAATTCTTTAGACACAATAATTATTTACTACACATGTAGAATAGCATCTTAGGCACCTACCTATATGCCAAATTTTAGCCAAAACCAAACAATTTTGAAACGCTGAGAATGATAAATCGAAGAGTTGTCCAAAAATGGTGTACCCCCCCCCCCCCCCCCTTAATGAATCAAATAGTTTCAAAATTTTGATAAAAGCCGAAATAATGAAATATAACCAAACTTGGTACCCATGTAGTCTGAAAAGTTTAGAAATTCTTTACATTTTTCTAAAAATGTATCAATTACTGTACTTACCAATCTTCTTATCTGCTAAAAAACAACATTTTGTGATATTTATTGTAAAGTACGGGACTTTACAAGCATAAACTCAAAGATTAGTTAACTGAGGAATGATTCTTAGTTCAAATACATACTTCTATGCTTCCCCCTACTATCACCCTAAAGCATAACACTCCTGCCCTCCAGGTTTCATATATTACATTAATACAGTGCACTAAATGTAATCGCCATTATATGTAATGGTAAAGTATGGGACTATTTTCAATTGGCCGTCATGATGTTTCTGAGGGAGTAGATTATGAAACTAATTGTTTCTTAAGATGACTCAACACAAAGGTGCTTTGCATTCCACTGGGTGATTGGGCTGAGTTAGACTACTTCTCTGTGTATAAATTAAAAATTTCACTATTTTTTGGTAAAGTATAGGACTTTACATGCATATACCCAAAGATTACTTGACTGAGGAATGATTCTCAGTTCAAATATAGACTCATATTCTTACGGCCTACTATGACCTTAGAGTATTATATCACTCATGGCTTCACATTTTACATTAATACAGTGCACTAATATAATCGCCATTTTAATGGTAAAGTATGGGACAATTTTCAATTGGCCGCCATGATATTTCTGAGGGAGTGAAGATGAAACTAATTGTTTTATACGATGACGCAACACAAACGTGCTTTGTATTCCACTGGGTGATTAGGCTGAGTTACATCTCTGTGAATAAACTAAAAATTTCACTATTCTAGGTAAAGTATAGGACATCACATGATTACAGTAACTTTATCGATTTCATTCCAGAGGAATGAAACACTGGTGAAATTAAAAGAAACCAAAAAAATTCGAGAAATTGGTTTGTTTTTGATTTGGTACATGCTCAGAAATGTTAATTTATAGGTCATAGGAAGTGCCTGCAGGAAACGAAACTTTTGCACACTTTTATTCACATTTTGTGCAGAACAGGTGCATAATTTGTAATTCGACTATTTTTGAGAAACCATCTGTGTTGATACATTTTTTAGCAATGAATTCATTAAGTACGATAAATTTTGACCTAAAATAAGTATAAATTCAAAGCTACATCTCATTTTTCGAAATTAGCGGGGAGGGTGACCTTTTCATGGAATGAGCCTGAAAAGTAATCAATGACATGGAAACAACTTCAATTACCGTATTCCAGAATGTATTATTTCCATTTATGTTAATGAGTGCTGCTTTATTATCCAGTTTGCAGTGACGGGGCTAGCTACTGTATGTAAATAATTGTTTAACGTGTACTGTAATCCATTATGGCGAAACGTCTAATAGAAGACACTAAAATGACCAAAGAAAGTGACGACAGTGTTCAGTAAAACTGAACGGACACAGACGGTGACTAAGTTTGCTTCAGTCGACTAGTCAACTCGGGTCATAACGCTGCAAAGTGCTACTTTGCACACAATGATGTAAATAGTTATTCTTCCGCTGCAGCTGTAGTGTCGTTATTTAGGTACCTGCCCTTCCTCCTCCCACCAAATATTTCTTCAAATCTTAATGAGATTACATGAAATTTGAAATAGAGTTAGTTTCTAGTTTCACCTCCCTCCTCCTTCGTGGGTGAGATATATTTTCACTTTCATTCTTTAGCTACAAACGTTTTGATAAAAGTGTCTCGAAGTTGCACCAATTACACCGTCGCAGTTATTCTTCACCCTTAGGCCTATAAGTAGTGATTTGTTTGTGGAGCCTACTATTACAAAGCTGGTTGTGCAAAGAATCCAAATATGTGACACTATCTAAATTTCGTCGTAAAATAGCTGAGATATGAGCGTTTAAAACGTATAACACTTTTGTTACATTATGTCAACTTAACAGCGTTCTGGTGAATTACTCGTAACACTGCAAAGTTACACTGTATACTAGGTGTAGCTATAACACACTAGTACCAGTTACTTTGCAGCGTTGCGGCCTATAGGACGGAACGCTGCAAAGTAATCAATGACAGGGAAACAACTTCAATTACCGTATTCCAGAATGTATTATTTCCATTTATGTTAATGAGTGCTGCTTTATCCAGTTGCAGTGACGGGACTAGCTACTTATGTAAATAATTGTTTAATGTGTACTGTAATCCATTATGTCGAAACGTCCAAAAGAAACACTTTAGAGAAAATGAGCAAAGAAAAAGGCGACAGTTTTCAGTAAAACTGAACGGACATAGATGGTGACTCAGTATGCTTCAGTCGACGATGGATCAAAGATATCACATCTATGTATGAGATAACTTTAATAAAGTTAAATTATTTTTAAATGTTTAATTAATACTGTGTACCTGTTAATAAATTTCACTTATTTTCGAAATAGTACATCATAAAATGTATAAATGAGTATCCATTAAATCCTTTCTTCACATACCGAACGCAGATAAGTTGACATAATGTAACAAAAGTACATACACCATTGCTTGCAAAGGTCACTTTTCTGCGTTAAAGACCCTTGTTTATTTATGTAAACCTCCCTCGCTGCGCTCGCTCGGTACATAAATAAACTCGGGTCATAACGCTGCAAAGGGCTATTTTGCACACAATGATGTAAATAGTTATTAAACGTTTAAAAAAGTATTTTATTCTATTAAATAAATACAACATATTCTGGAACATAATATTGTTTATCCCATACGTAGCTTGGAAACAATGCAATATCTCTTTAATCATACTATTACATAGCAACTCTTGCATTAACAAAATATTCCAGAATATGTTGTATTTATTTAATAGAATAAAATAGCCTCGCTCATATGCAAAACCTGAAAACCATACAAGTTTTAAACGCTGATATCTCAGCTATTTTTAAGACGATATTTAGATTATGTTATATATTTCGAATCCTTGTACAGCTAGCTTTCTAATAAATAGTAGGCCAACTAACAAATCACTATAATAAGGGTGAATAAGTACTGTGCAATTGGTGCAATTTCGCCGGAGACACTTTTATCAAAACGCTTGTTGTAGCTAAAGATTGAAAGTGAAAATAATCGTTCACCCAGCAAGGTGGAGGGAGCTAACTCTCCTTAAAATTTCATGCAATCTCATTAATATTTATAGAAAATTTTTTTGGGGGCATGATTTCGGGCAGGTATCTTGAAGAACGACACTCTATTCCTATTCCAGGACATTGTGTAGTTGCATATACGATATTCAATTTTCAATCATAAATGCTGAATCTTACTGCTGACCTATCATGGATTTCCTATTTAATGTTAAGGTTATGTTTTCCGTTTAGAAAAAGTATTTGTGAGTGCCCGGTATTTAATAGTAGGCCTACTGTACAGTTACTGTTTATGAGATCGCACTTTCCTTGAATTCCGGAACTGGGACTGCACAAACTTGTTCCAGATTTTCTGTATCGAAAGTTTCAATTTTGCAAATTTGCATATAATAATTATTGGTTGATTTAGATTATTAGTGTACTGTATAGGCCTATAAAGCCATACAATAATACATTACAAAGGCACAGGTGACGAGAAAGGTTGCGTTGAGTCTGTTGCACAGTCAGCAAGGCCTGCAAGAGAGTGAGCGCCCTTTTAGACGCACGACCCACCACTCACATATCGCACTCACATATCAGAGTACTTGCCATTGAATGATTGACATTTTATAACGGTAGTTGGCTAGCTTTGGTGAGCGCCGCTTTCCAATAGGGCTAATGTAAAAATACTTACTCTTGGATGGCGAATTTCTGAGTAGATAGACTTGGACCCATATGGCCCAATATGGATGGATCCAAGGGAATGGATTAACGAAATCGACTACTACTGTAATTAATAAACACCGTCACCCATTTGTTCATTGGTTTACAGTACCGGTACTTCAGCCATATGGTGAATTATGACGAACTGCAAGGTGATACACAAACTCAACTCCGGCTCCATATGAGCCACCGTTCACGCCGAAATTAAGTCAACTTTATATTTTATTTATATCCTATGTGTACTGTACACTCTAGGTCAGGTCAGGTATTCTAGGTCATTGATCAAGAAAACTTGCCACCTCCATGCAGCATAAAGGAGGTGCCACCTGTAGCTGCATAGACCCTCTTACTAGGGCAAATCTGGTCCTGTAACTAGGACCCCCTTCGTTCTGGGATAAGGACGCCCTTGGTCCTGGATTAAGGACCCATATACTTGGCTGCAGGGGTATATGGCCTGACCAGGCAGATGGTGATCTACCAATGGCTGGTCAGGAGTAGAGTGTTCTCATGTCCACTCTGAGAGCACTTCACTGCGACCTGCACCTGGCAGCAAGGGTACAGGGCATGACCCAGCAGATGAGCTGCAACAGCCAATGGTGGGTCATGTGCGCCAGAGTAGATATGGGTGATGGGCCTCATATCTGACTCCATTGCGACACCCACCCTGTGGAATGGCAAACCAGGGTGTGGTATTTGCCCCGAGAGCTGACTCGGCAAAAAAGCACCCCCCAACCCCCACTATGGATTACATTAGCAATGCGGAGGTCCGGCCACTAGAGGCCAGTGGAATTACCGGACACAATCGGCCTCACAGGCGTCAGTTAACTCCTGACCGGCTGCCTGTCTCACCCCCTACTGGAGAGAGAGCAGCCAACAATTCTTTGAGTCCCTTTCCTGATGACCTTTCTGGCCCAAACCCTGGGTCACCAGGAAGGCCAGATTGTGATGGAGAGAGGGATTCTGGAGTTGGAGGCTACTCTCATGTTCCACCCCGACCAACAAAGCCATTGGTGAATCTGAGGCAAGTCACAAGACTAGCCTCAGTAAACACCCTAACACTCGGGTCCCCAATGCGACAAGGTGAGCTGACTGCCTTGGCAGATAAGCTTTCTCTTAGCGCAGTGGGTGTTCAAGTGCACCGAATGCAGACTGGACAGACTGATGAGGTTCTGATTAAGGACATGGGGGGCGGTTGGCGACTCGCCCTCGCGTCAGCAGATGATAGTGGCAATGGTGGAATTGGTCTATTGATGAATCCAACTGCACATGCAGCATTGGACAAAATAGACCAAATCTCTAACCGCATCATCCGTTGCCACTTCTCATGTTCTGGAAGACTGGCTAAGAAGTTTCCTAAGGTGGTTCTGATTGTGTGCTACTCTCCAACTAGTGTTGCCCCTGTAGAGGAGGTGGAAAATTTCTACCACAATCTACAAGCAGCTACTGATGGAGTGGATCAGCATGCATTCTTAACATTCCTGGGAGACTTTAATGCAAGTCTGCATCAATCACCTACATCGCCCTGGGTCTATAGCAATAGTGTTAACCGAAATTCTGTCCATCTTCAGGATTTTATCTCTGGAAATGGATTGTTTTCGGCTGGAACCCAGTTCAAGAAGCGAACTGGAAAGCTATGGACTCATAGTGGACCCAGTGGTCACAAGTCCCAGATAGACCATATTCTGTTTCGTAGGAAATACAGGAGCTCTATACAAGACTGTAATGCATTTACACTTCGACCCTTCTCCAGTGATCACCGCCTTATTGTGGCCAAGGTAAGACTTAGTCTGCGTGCTAGCAGAACAACGAAATCTGCCTTGCCGCGGCATGACTGGTCCTCTCTGTTGCAACAGCCAAGTGTGAGATCCAGCTTCACACTACAGCTGAGCAACAGGTATGAGGCTCTTGCCTCTGAGGCGGCAGATCACTGTTAGGGCTATACTGCCTTTACAGAAGCAGTTAAGTTAGCAGCTGCAGAAACAGTTCCTGTATACCCTCGAAAGAGGAAAAGGGCCCCCTGGACTGACAACAAAATTCAGAAGTGCCGAAATGACCTTCATAAGGCGCAGAAAGAGTCTCGACTCAAACAGACTACAGCGGCCAAGAATGCAGTTAAGGCTTCATCTAGGTCCCTGAACAGGCAGTACTCTGCTAATCTACAGGAGCTAATAAACCAACAGGTTGATGCCATCAATGATGCTGACGACAGCAGGCAATCATCCCAGGCATGGAAATCGATCAATCTGCTTACTGGGCGGAAAAGCCAACCAACCACCAAGGTTAAGGCTGAATCACCAGCCGATCGCCTCAATGGTTGGAAAGCCCACTTTGAAAAGCTCCTCAATAATGACAGGGTATTGCCTGATAACTTTATAGAAGTAAAAGTGTCTGAGTCTGTACTCCCAGATATTCCCATTGGCGATATCTCCTTTGCAGAAGTGAAGGCTGCTGCAAAGACCATTAAGACCAATCGTGCCAGTGGAGTAGATGGTGTTCCCCCTGAGGTCTTTAAAATACCTGAGTGTTTAAAGCTCATCTATCCCATCATAGTAGACATGTACCGAACAACAAGAGTCCCACAAGAAATGAAAACAAATAAGTTGGTGCCAGTTCCCAGGAAGGGCAACCTAACACTCTATGGTTCTTTTCGGGGAATCTCATTGATCTCGATTGCTGCAAAGCTATACAATAGGAGTCTATTAAATCGCATCAGGGATCCCATTGAGAGACTGCTCCGTGGAAATCAGAATGGGTTCTGTAAAGGTCGTGGGACCATGGAGCCCATTTTGGCACTTAGAAGGATAATTGAAGAGTTATCAAAAAAGAAAGACAGGCGTCTGGCTGTTATCTTTGTTGACTTCTTCAAGGCCTTTGATTCAGTCTCTCGCTCACGTATGTTCAGCATACTTTCATTATATGGGATTCCTGATGAAATTATTGCAGCAATCAGATCAGTATACGATGGTTCGACAACATTTGTGTCTACTGTTGACGGTGACACAGAACCATTTGAAGTGTTATGGGGCGTCCTCCAAGGAGACACACTTGCACCATTCTTGTTCATTATTGTGGTTGACTATGTTCTACGCATGTCCTTAGATCATTATAATGATGATGGGGTGATGATAACTCCACCTACTGGCTCCAGAAGTCGAGGAAATCCTGCCAAGTACCTAACTGATCTAGACTTTGCTGATGACTTAGGAGTATTTTCAGAATCATTAGAGGGTGCCCAACGGCTCCTCAGCTCATTAGAACATGCTGCTTCTAGTGTTGGTCTTTTTATTAACTCCAGAAAGACCAAAATTCTGACAGTTAACTTTGAAAGTCCTCAGCAAGTCTGTGATCGGATGAGCATAAGCTCAAAGGATGGTATGCTTGAGCATGTGGACGACTTCTGTTACCTGGGATCATGGATCCGGAAGTCAGGTGAGGACCTTCGAATACGTAAGGGAAAGGCATGGGCAGCCTTGAATAGGCTTTCCAGGATTTAGAAGTCACCGAGAATTAATCGGAAACTTAAGGTCCGATTATTTAGAGCAGCAGTAGTTCCAGTACTCCTCTACGGGAGTCCATGCTGGGCTCTAACTGCTGAGGACACCAAATCTCTGGATGGCACATTCACAAGAATGCTACGCCGGGTACATTGTGTCAAGTACAATGCACACATCTCCAACCAGACACTATATAACATTGGAGGTGTCTCATTGGTTCCCCCAAGCTTGACACTAGAACAAAATCGCCTCCGCTTTGCAGGACATTGCTTTCGCCGTGAGGACCAGCCAGTGCATAATCTTGTACTTTGGCAGCCTCATGGAGTGAATAAGCATGGTGGACAGCCCATGACTTTCTTGAGACGCATCTTAAAGGACACTGGCCTTAAAGATGCGGATGATCTAGCAAATGTCATGGGTGATAGGGAGTTGTGGCGGTGCAATTTTGTTGACAAGCCGGCACAGCATTCTTAAAAATGCAGCTGCAATGCAGCATGCCGATCCTAGTAGTAGTAGTACATTCTCGGACCGAAAGTTCTCGCGCAAAAATTATCTGACTGAATTTTCAATTCCAAAGAGTTTGTAATGATTTATATGTAAATTATCTGTCGGAGAATTCTTGGATCGGTAATTTTCAATCGGATTCAACATAGGAAATCAATAAAAATTATCGATATTGAGAATTCTCGGTCCGAGAATCTACATGAGATATCGATAAGAAAGTTGACTTTTATTTCCATGTGAATGGCACCTCATAGATCCATTACTGTAAAACATAATAGCATGTCAAAAGTCGAATGAAAATCTCAGGTTTTAATATAATATATTTTATATCTTTCACTTACCTTAATGTGTCTAGGCATAGGCCTACACAGTAGGCCTACATGTTTCCAGTACATATAGGCCTATCATTCCTTATTGTTGAGTATAGTAATGCAATATATCCCACCGATACGACCCAACATAGGCGGCTGCTCTTTAATTAAATACCTTTGTACCCTTGAGTAAATAAATATTTTACACAGCCAGTTCAATATAATCCTGCGATTGTCGCACGTCCATAGACACACCAATATATATATACAGTAAGCTTGCATATAAGTATTATAGATACAGTAAAGCTATCTTATTTAGTGCCCTTCATAACAATGTAATCACTTCCTGCACAGAATTTTATAGCCAGTTAAAAATATGACCAATCTCCTGAAATATTACTGTACATTTAACTCTATCTGAAAAATACCACTTTTTCTCACTAAAATTCCCACCGAAAAACTGTGAAAACTGTCACCTCAATATAACATTCTTTCACCAGCACTGCAAACAAACTTTGGTTCACGGGCTTTCATATAATGACTCCTGATTCTGTCTGCTCTGTTATTTATATATTTATGTGTTTACCGTACAGTACAGTATATGTTAATTTACCTATACATAAGGATTCAGGTTTTTCAATATCAACTTTAGCGCGGCACAAACTGACATTTTTTACAAATTTTAAATACACCCCATATAGGCAGTAGGCCATTTTTGCTTGAAGTATAGTGGCATCTATAATCGTCATGATGTATTGCAGCTGCTTTAAGGATGAAATGTCGGCTTATCAAAAAAATTGCGCCACCACAACTCACTATCTCACATGATCGCGAGATTATCCGCAACTTCAAGGCCCGTGTCCTTTAAGAGGCGGCTTAAGAATGTCATGGGCTGTCTGTCATGCTTATTTTCTCACTGAAGCCAGAAAAGGACAAGATTGTGCACTAGGTAAAAGCCATTGTACTTGACACAATGAAACCGGTCCGGACCTTCATTCTTGTGAATGTGCCATCCAGAGATCTGGTATCCTCTGCATTTAGAGCCCAGCATGGACTCCCATATACGAGTACTGGTTGTACCTACTGCCCTTAAGTACCTGTACACGAACCTTTAATTTCAGATTTATTCTATGCGAGTACGATATCCTGAACAACCCATTCAATGATGTCTTTTTTGGATGTCATCACGTGACTTCCGGATCCATGATCCCAGAGCTTACTACAGTACAGTATACTGAGCTCAAACATGTGCAGTTTTGAAACTTGCGCCCTTGACATCATTTTGCGCACATGCTACATAGAATTCTATGCAGAAGAAAATCCCCCCCCCCCCCCCCCCCCCCTCCTAGTAGCATTTTTGCTAAACCTTTGGCAGAATGAATAAAGTAACTTTTTACTCAATTTTATAATTAAAGTTAGGATATAGCCCTGCCTACAGGCCTAGGGTGCTACCGGTAGTGTTTGTAATCATGGCAACTGCAAATGCGGCAGGATTATCAGAGGTTGATGGTGATGGTGTTCCTTATGATTCAATACGCGAGATTGACGAGATTCGAGAAAAAAAACAAAAGGTATGCTAAACTGATATTATTCTAGTAGGCCTACAGTGTTATAGGCCTATTCACCTGAAGCAATAAAACGTAAAGTACAGTACAGTAGTCCTTATTATGCTTATACTGTAGTTAGTTATTTTATTTGCTCTGATATTATTTTACATAGTGTAAAACAACTTGACCGTGGAACCTTTCTGTGGGACGAACTGAACAAGCACTGCATGCGATTATCACTATTTCTGCCCGTGCCGTCAAATATCAGAAAACTGGTGAACTGTTGACTCCTCCTACGATAATTATATTTCAGACTTTTGACAGACCACATTTATACCAATTTTGTGTTCAATTAATTGAAGAGAGTTATCAGCCTTTCAATATTTACCGGCAGACAAACCGAGCGACTGACAGACAATTGTTGAAACAGCGCTACCCGTAAGCTCACCGGCGGCGCGGCATCGACGTTATGGCAGTGTTCTTATGATATAAGATTGAAGCGTGTAACGTGGCTGATGATTGCCAACCGCAACTCAGTATAGTAGAATATCCTCAAACTCGTATTGTTTGAACCTACAGTAGGCCCAGAGATATCGTGTTGTTTGAACCTACAGTAGGCCCAGAGATCTCGTGTTGTTTGAACCTACAGTAGGCCCAGAGATCTCGTGTTGTTTGAACCTACAGTAGGCCCAGAGATCTCGTGTTGTTTGAACCTACAGTAGGCCCATAGATCTCGTGTTGTTTGAACCTACAGTAGGCCCAGAGATCTCGTGTTGTTTGAACCTACAGTAGGCCCAGAGATCTCGTGTTGTTTGAACCTACAGTAGGCCCAGAGATCTCGTGTTGTTTGAACCTACAGTAGGCCCAGAGATCTCGTGTTGTTTGAACCTACTTTAGGCCCAGAGATATCGTGTTGTTTGAACCTACAGTAGGCCCAGAGATCTCGTGTTGTTTGAACCTACAGTAGGACCAGAGATCTCAATAAATGACTAACTTAACTATCTATTATCTACAGTTCTTCATTGATGCTATATATTCGTTAATTCCATTGCATTTGAGTGTAAAATATAACAGGGCCTTCCTTCTATGGAATATAACCAACCACGCTAAACTTGATTCACACAAAGCTAAACTCAATTATTTACATATTTTTTATGTTGTATAAAAATACAACTTGAAAAAATATAATAAATAGAATAGATTTTAATAAGAATAGAAAGTATTTCATTTCGTAAACATATTAATTATTAACACTAAAAAAGAACAAGAACATAGAAACGATGACGCACTATACTTAAAAGATAATAATACTTACTACCTTATTATACATACATGTGGGAAACATAACATCTCAGTTAATTAAAAATTAACGAATTATGAATGGAATTTGAAGTATAATTAATTGATTCATTGCGGCTTTTATAATGTCTTTTTTTTATTGTTTAATTTTATTCACTTTTACTTATATACTGAGAAAAGTGTGAAATACTACAATATAATTTTAATAATGTTTCCGGGAATAATAATTATAAGTTGATTTAATTAATTCGTCATTCAGTCAATCAGTAATACGTTCTTACAAAGACACAGAAGAAAGCCTGGCGTCTATAGCACAGTTAACAGAACCAACAAAAGAGCGCCCTTTTAGACGCAAGGCCCACCAGTCACATTATCAGAGTACTTGCCAATGAATGATTGACATTTTATAACGGTAGTTGGCTAGCTTTGATGAGCGTCGCTGTCCCATAGGGCTAATGTAAAAATGCTCTCTCATGTAAGACGATTTTCTGAGTAGATACACTTGTAACCAAATGTACCAATGTGGGTCCAGGGGAATGGATAATTAAATTCGTACTGTAATAGTGAAAAATATTATTTTACACTCGATATTTTTATAGTCGATATTTTTACTCTCGATATTTTTACTCTCGATATTTTTACTTGCGATTTTTTACTCGCGATATTTTTACTCTCGATATTTTTACTCGCGATAATTTTACTCGCGATATTTTTACTCGCGATATTTTTACTCTCGATATTTCTACTCGCGATATTATCGATATTTTTCAACACGCGATATTTTTATTCGCGATATTTACACTTACTGTAAATCTTTATATGTAATATAAAGATTACTGTAATATACTTAAGTTATTTCCATAGCAACGGGATCAATGTTGCATTGCAGCTGCATTTTGAAGAATGCTGTGCCGGCTTGTCGACTAAATTGCGCCGCCACAACTCCCTATCACCCATGACATAGCCTCGTTTAACTTTGCCACTAGGCGGCACAAGTGCCGCCCAGTTGAATCAATTTGCCGCCCAGTCACAGCCAGAGTGCCTTCCTAATATATTATATCTGGACTAGCCTCAGCCAGCGACCAATCTAATATGTATCAATCCCAGTAAAGTACCTACATAAACTTCTAAAGGAATAAGTGATTGACAGCACAGAGACTTCAATGGGTGATAGCCATAGTACAGTAGCAGTAGTAGTAGTGGAGGGATGAGTCAGTGTCCAACCCAATGCGACCTTTACTAATGTTAGTAAAGGTCGCCTTTGGTCCAATCATTGTGTAGATGTCTATAGATTCCTGATAGGCTTACTGCAGTTAATTGGTGCCTCAGATGGATATTGGATAGTTCCAACTTCCAAGGCTGCTTGCTATCACCATACTTACCTGTCTGGCACCTTTAACCCCGCCCTACCCCTGTTAAGAGTAGTCAGTTTTCAGTATATGTTACTATTAGTATTCAGGAGAGATTTAGAAGTTTATTAGTCATTATAAACTACCCCGAGACGGCAGGGCTTACATTGCATCATTGCTTCATTATGTAATAAATTGGTTTTGAAAATTAAGTGTGTAACTATACTTAATTAGGGTTCGTCTATGTACATTTATTAATAATTTGATATAATTATAATAATACTATTATTATTTTATTAATAATAATTTATTAAGTTTTAATAATGATTTTTATGATACTGTATGATACTGTATATTTATTTATTTATTTATGATACTGATATTATTTTTCTTATAAATTTAATTATATTATTTTTAATAAGTAGGCCTATATTTAGACCCATGTGAAGAATACCAGATTTTCTGCCGTTATATTTCACTTTGCAGTTACCCCCATGTGAAGAATATCAGGTTTTCGCCAAAAATCACAGGTTACAGACGGGTTGAATCTAACCAAAACAATAAACGAATTAGTATATGTACAGGTTATAAGACAGAAATTAGCGCTATAAAACACTTAATAAAGATACTTCAATATAAAATACATAATCTTCATTATAATTCAATAAAAAGTCGACCGAAAAGTGAAATCCTGGTATTCTTCACATGGGCGAGTATATTTTGGCCGACAATAATTTAATTATTTATTAAAGAAATAATTATTTTAAGATTAAATTCAAGTCTTATAATCTAGCACTTTTACAGCTTTATATAGACAGGGGCAGTGGACGCAAATCCCATCTTGGCGAATTAATATCCCGCCTCAGTTAAATTATCAATTTAGGGAAAGGAGCAGGTTACAGTGGCATGTTATTTTAACCAAAACAATAAACTAAACAAAACAGTTTACAGTTTTATTTTTGAGAGTAATCAGCTGTTATTTGCGTCGAATTTCCCCTGGAGAGGGATGAATTTTTATTGCATCCAGTCCCCCCCCCCCCCCCCCCCCCTCTATCTGGCTTTATAATATTACAATTTCCGGCTCAAATAAATTTGGTGCATACTACAGGTACCTCCTATTTTCTACACATTAATAACCTTACCACCGATTTTAATCTCCCGATCCTTAATACCGATTTTTTTTTCATTTCATCTACAGCAACATTTCATCAGAATTCCAATCTGAAGTCTGTTTGTTCATAGCTTGTTCCGTTATCGAAATATCGTTTATTGTTTTGGTTAGAAAAGCCGGCAGCCTCTGTAATCTGCTCCTTTCCTTCAAATGGTATCAGACACTTATTTTCAATAATTTTGCAATTTAATGAAAACAAGTTACTTTATTTCACTAATAAATTTGTAAAACTTATAGAGAGAAAGCAGTTTTTTCAAATAATATATAATTATTAAATTTAATTTCTTGCCTTATAGATAATTAATTAATTTTTGATTGGGCTGTGTATGGCATTTTCTCACCTATTAAATATAAATTGTAAATGTAATACAGTATGTACATGTAATTGAATTAATGTATATTTAATGTTACATCTATTATATTGAAATATAAATATGGCTATATTTTATGATGCAATAAATTGAATTATTATTGGTTTCATTTAATTTTTAGTGTAATGTAATCTAATGTTATTATTTTCTTTCTAGCTGGCCTTATTGTTAAAAATATTCGGAAATAATTGTATAATTATTAATTTTGTTCTCAAACCTGTTTTAACCACCTCTGAATTTCCGGTATAGGTGCCACATTTTCTATTATAATTTAATATTTATGTATTGCTGTTGTTGCTTCTTATAGAAATTATATCCATTATTGTCAATAAACAATATATTACAGTATGCTTAATAGTTTTTCGTTCACACACATTAAAAATGTGTATCAAATTCACCCCCCCCCCCCCCCCCCCCACTCATACAATTTGCCATGGCGAGTGACTGTGCCGCCCAGTAAAAAATTCTTAAAAGAGGCTATGACCCATGACATTTGCTAGATCATCCGCATCTTCAAGGCCAGTGTCCTTTAAGATGCTTCTCAAGAAAGTCATGGGCTGTCCACCATGCTTATTCACCCTATGAGGCTGCCAAAGTACAAGATTATCCACTGGCTGGTCCTCACGGCGAAAGCAATGTCCTGCAAAGCGGATGCGACTTTGTTCTAGTGTCAAGCTTGGGGGAACAAATGAGACACCTCCAATGTTATATAGTGTCTGGTTGGAGATGTATGCTTTGTACTTGACACAATGGTTTATAATACATATTCGGACAATACAATACATATCATGACATCGTTAAATAACTATAGAAGACCCGATATACTTTATCTATCGAAAATCCTTAAATTATTAACCTACAGTATAAAGCAAATAAAATACCAAAACTATACTGGAACTACAAAAATAATAAAATATGCCCGTTGCTATGGTAACAATAGAATAATGACTTCGTTTGTTATCATGAATATAACATATACTGTAGTCGCATCTGAAGTTAATATAAAATGATTGTGACGGATATTCTACCTACTACGAAATGTTTCCGGTTGCTATGGTAATAAGAAAAGACCTACTGCGTCGGTAAATAATAATGGTCTCGGGTTATGAACTTATAAGGTAATTGACACTAAATGGATTTATTTTTAAACTGATAGTAACTATATTTAAAGTGATGAACCTTACAGAAGGACGGATTCAGTATCAGCACACTCGAT
Organism: Nemertoderma westbladi; assembly: GCA_032718475.1. Taxonomy (NCBI): domain Eukaryota; kingdom Metazoa; phylum Xenacoelomorpha; order Nemertodermatida; family Nemertodermatidae; genus Nemertoderma; species Nemertoderma westbladi. Next base: position 20,674 of record JAUCBJ010008154.1, read on the forward strand.
TTATCTAAAACCGTTGCATGCGAGCCATTACCCAAATTTGCCTTTGCCATTTATTTTTCGGCAAACAAAAAAGAACCAGACTAATACTTTTTTTCTCCATGCGGGCAAAAGTATATTTCTTAATATGGAAAGCACTAATTAAAAGCGATATAATATTGAGACTGAATAAAAGTATATATATATATTATATATAATGATAATTAGTTCAAGTCTATTTCCCCCCGATATATATATATAATATAACTATAATACTGTATAATAATTATTATTACAGTAGCGGTATTTAATAATACGGCCCAGCTATGATTCAATGAAGTAGACCCTACTCTGTTTTAATATTCCATAAGTTTTTTTGCTACACATAATGATCTAATATATTAATTATGTTATTTTTAGCGAGGTTTCAGCCATGATAATGGTTATATTTTTCTTTACAGCCGGTTATTTCTCACGAGGTTGGCTTTGGCGCTCCATGCAATAAGTGTGGCGATAAATGTCCTGGGTTTGATTTGCACTTTTGGAGGTTAGATATATACAGTAGTACATAAGACCGCATCCGTATATATCTCCGCATCCGTATATATCTCCGCATCCGTATATATCTCCGCATCCGTATATATCTCCGCATCCGTATATATCTCCGCATCCGTATATATCTCCGCATCCGTATATATCTCCGCATCCGTATATATCTATATATATCTCCGCATCCGTATATATCTATATATATCTCCGCATCCGTATATATCTATATATATCTCCGCATCCGTATATATCTCCGCATCCGTATAGTAGGTCGGTACCGGTAGCGAAAGCGACACCCATAATTAATATTTGATTTTTCCCACAATGACATTCTTAATTTCCTACCAATTGTTTTAAGATGCCGATAGGATGCAATAATACAGCTAGTAGAATTGTAACAGGTTGGAAGTTGGTATAATCTTGATTTAAAAATAATTAGAATATTTCACGTATTACTTTGTAAAGTAGTGAGTGAAAGAAACCTTAGACTGCAGGTACAGTAGGCCTATATTAATATCGACAAATAAATGGTGACCAAAAGCTGTATAAATCTTAGTGATTCCTTTCAACATTAATTTTGAATCAATATATATTTGTTGTTTATTCAATAGTCTCGTACAGTTCTGTGTATGTGAAATGTTCTGTATTTTCTTTAGTTATTTTCTATTTTTTGCTCATTTTTTAGAAAAATTTGTAAAAATTGTCGTTGTCAACCATACGACCATGATATTAAATCTTCGGATCGTGAAACTGCGAGGAAAATCGGACGATTGTTTGATGACGAAGAACATCAAGAGAAATATTCTTCTTTTAAGAAATTCACTTTGGTTATGCCTGATGTGGAAGCTTCGCCGTCATCTCCAGAAATCGACTTCACTTTCGAATGGATTCCTCACAACGTTTCAAACAATGTTGTATGTTAAACAGCTTACTGCCGTACCGTTTACTACATCCATACATAATTCAAGTCTACAACACTAAAACTGCAACATACACAGTACTACTAGCTATTATATTATCCGAATAGTTTACGATAAGCAAGGATTCTTAAAAAAAAAAGGAATCTATATAGAAGTGCCTTTTACCGGAATAGGATTTGTGCAACTGACTTTGTGCTACTGTAATGCGGCTTGTTTTATGAAACGGACTTTTTTTACTGTTCTCCACTCAGCCTTTTAAATCCCAAGGTTTAGTAAGATAGAAATCAAATTAAATTTAAAATGCAACTTTTGCAGGCAAGATCACTAAAATTTCACAATAATTATTTTTTTAGGCGATAAAATACATGCAATCTATGCCTCTGGAACAGCAGCCAATAGTCGGAAGTGCCGGCGCTATAGAACGGACTAGACGTCTTAATGAGCAGTTACCAAGCCATGATCAGGATCCGCAGTTCTGTGATCAACTGACACCAGTTGAGGCGGATCTGTTGGTACAGTATGTAAAACAGTACAAGTCTCAAGCAATCGGTATTGGACAGGTGGACGAGAATGTAACAGGGAGTAAATGGGTTAGTACAGTACAAACCCAATATTTAATATGTTAATGCACCTTGCTTTATATTACAACTGAAACTACCCCACCCGAGCATTATTCTACCAAATTAGGCAATGTAGGCCTATTGCATACCCCCCCCCCCCCCCCCCCTTAAAGACTTAATGAAATAATGTCTGATGTTCCTATAAGTTTTTCGTGGCCCGTTACTTGATTATTCAGTGCATTCATATCCCGAAAAACTAGAGTAGTTTTTCTTATTAAACACTTAAGAAAATTAAAGTTTTAGAACATTTTTCCTAATAAAGCAATAATCTTTGAAATTCTTACCTGTAAATTTAATTTTCATATTTTTAATGTAGGTTAGCCTATTTTCTGTTTAACAGAAAATCTGTTTTGACAAACTTCAAGATTGTCGATGCAATCAAGATCTTAATCTCCAATCCAAGACATGCCGGCCACAGTGGATGCAGTCTGCTTGTGAATTTGCTTCTAATGTCTCAGAAAACTGTCGACTGGATGAATTCATTTTTTTCAAATCAGTATCATTAGTACTACTCGTTTTCTTTACAGGTTTGCTACAAATGCCATTCAACAATGCTATCAGGAGATGTGGCAGTGTTTGCCAATAAGGCCGGTCCACACGTCTGCTGGCACCCGAGATGTTTCACTTGCCGTACCTGTAATGACATTCTCGTAGATTTGATTTACTTTTGGTCTAAAGATGATAGCGGTAAATACGACGTTTACTGTGGCCGTCACTATGGTAATCTACACAAACCTCGATGCACTGCTTGCGATGAACTAATATTTGCTCAACAATATACACATGTAAGAATCCTGTTATTTTATAATTAATATATTTTACAATATGTTGCCAAATGGAAATGGAAAATGGAAAACCTATAACCTCATCTCCAAAAATCATGAGGGGCGTCTGGAAAATTCAGAATTATTTTTTGGTCTTGTATTAAAAATTTCGTTAAAATATATATACAAAAAATAAATATTAAAAATATTTAATATAATCACAAATATGGACATTGTAAACTTTCATAAAAAGTTGCTTCTTGCCCTCGATAAAATATTTGGTGTAACTAATGAGACTATATTATTAGTAGGCCTACCTAGCCCAGAACATAGCTAGTACAGTTTAACCTACACCTACATGCTAATGGATACATAGGCCTACCTAGCCCAGAACATAGCTAGTACAGTTGAACCTACACCTACATGCTATGGATACATAGGCCTACCTAGCCCAGAACATAGCTACTGTAGTACAGTTGAACCTACACCTACATGCTATGGATACATAGGCCTACCTAGCCCAGAACATAGCTGAGTACAGTTGAACCTACACCTACAAGCTATGGATACATAGGCCCACCTAGCCCAGAACATAGCTGATACAGTTGAACCTACACCTACATGCTATGGATACATAGGCCTACCTAGTCCAGAACATAGCTAGTCCTAGTACAGTTGAACCTACACCTACATGCTATGGATAAATAGGCCTACCTAGCCCAGAACTTAGCTACTGTAGTACAGTTTAACCTACACCTACAAGCTATGGATAAATAGGCCTACCTAGTCCAGAACATAGCTAGTACAGTTGAACCTACACCTACATGCTATGGATACATAGGCCAACCTAGCCCAGAACATAGCTAGTACAGTTGAACCTACACCTACATGCTATGGATACATAGGCCTACCTAGCCGCCCAGAACATAGCTAGTACTGTTGAACCTATACCTACATGCTATGGATAAATAGGCCTACCTAGCCCAGAACATAGCTAGTACAGTTTAACCTACACCTACAAGCTATGGATACATAGGCCTACCTAGCCGCCCAGAACATAGCTAGTACTGTTGAACCTACACCTACATGCAATGGATACATAGGCCTACCTAGCCGCCCAGAACATAGCTAGTACAGTTTAACCTACACCTACATGCTATGGATACATAGGCCTACCTAGCCGCCCAGAACATAGCTAGTACTGTTGAACCTACACCTACATGCTATGGATACATAGGCCTACCTAGCCGCCCAGAACATAGCTAGTACTGTTGAACCTACACCTACATGCTATGGATACATAGGCCTACCTAGCCGCCCAGAACATAGCTAGTACAGTTTAACCTACACCTACATGCTATGGATACATAGGCCTACCTAGCCGCCCAGAACATAGCTAGTACTGTTGAACCTACACCTACATGCTATGGATAAATAGGCCTACCTAGCCCAGAACATAGCTAGTACAGTTTAACCTACACCTACAAGCTATGGATACATAGGCCTACCTAGCCCAGAACATAGCTGATACAGTTGAACCTACACCTACAAGCTATGGATACATAGGCCTACCTAGCCCAGAACATAGCTGATACAGTTGAACCTACACCTACATGCTATGGATACATAGGCCTACCTAGTCCAGAACATAGCTAGTCCTAGTACAGTTGAACCTACACCTACATGCTATGGATAAATAGGCCTACCTAGCCCAGAACATAGCTACTGTAGTACAGTTTAACCTACACCTACAAGCTATGGATAAATATGCCTACCTAGTCCAGAACATAGCTAGTACAGTTGAACCTACACCTACATGCTATGGATACATAGGCCAACCTAGCCCAGAACATAGCTAGTACAGTTGAACCTACACCTACATGCTATGGATACATAGGCCTACCTAGCCGCCCAGAACATAGCTAGTACTGTTGAACCTACACCTACATGCTATGGATAAATAGGCCTACCTAGCCCAGAACATAGCTAGTACAGTTTAACCTACACCTACAAGCTATGGATACATAGGCCTACCTAGCCCAGAACATAGCTACTGTACAGTAGTACAGTTGAACCTACACCTACAAGCTATGGATACATAGGCCTACCTAGCCCAGAACATAGCTAGTACAGTTGAACCTACACCTACAAGCTATGGATACATAGGCCTACCTAGCCCAGAACATAGCTGATACAGTTGAACCTACACCTACATGCTATGGATACATAGGCATACCTAGCCCAGAACATAGCTAGTACAGTTTAACCTACACCTACAAGCTATGGATACATAGGCCTACCCAGCCCAGAACATAGCTACTGTACAGTAGTACAGTTGAACCTACACCTACAAGCTATGGATACATAGGCCTACCTAGCCCAGAACATAGCTACTGTAGTACAGTTTAACCTACACCTACAAGCTATGGATAAATAGGCCTACCTAGTCCAGAACATAGCTAGTACAGTTGAACCTACACCTACATGCTATGGATACATAGGCCAACCTAGCCCAGAACATAGCTAGTACAGTTGAACCTACACCTACATGCTATGGATACATAGGCCTACCTAGCCGCCCAGAACATAGCTAGTACTGTTGAACCTACACCTACATGCTATGGATAAATAGGCCTACCTAGCCCAGAACATAGCTAGTACAGTTTAACCTACACCTACATGCTATGGATACATAGGCCTACCTAGCCGCCCAGAACATAGCTAGTAATGTTGAACCTACACCTACATGCTATGGATAAATAGGCCTACCTAGCCCAGAACATAGCTAGTACAGTTGAACCTACACCTACAAGCTATGGATACATAGGCCTACCTAGCCCAGAACATAGCTAGTCCTAGTACAGTTGAACCTACACCTACAAGCTATGGATACATAGGCCTACCTAGCCGCCCAGAACATAGCTAGTACAGTTGAACCTACACCTACAAGCTATGGATACATAGGCCTACCTAGCTCAGAACATAGCTAGTACAGTTGAACCTACACCTACATGCTATGGATAAATAGGCCTACCTAGTCCAGAACATAGCTAGTACAGTTGAACCTACACCTACATGCTATGGATACATAGGCCAACCTAGCCCAGAACATAGCTAGTACAGTTGAACCTACACCTACATGCTATGGATACATAGGCCTACCTAGCCGCCCAGAACATAGCTAGTACTGTTGAACCTACACCTACATGCTATGGATAAATAGGCCTACCTAGCCCAGAACATAGCTAGTACAGTTTAACCTACACCTACAAGCTATGGATACATAGGCCTACCTAGCCCAGAACATAGCTACTGTACAGTAGTACAGTTGAACCTACACCTACAAGCTATGGATACATAGGCCTACCTAGCCCAGAACATAGCTAGTACAGTTGAACCTACACCTACATGCTATGGATACATAGGCCTACCTAGCCCAGAACATAGCTAGTACAGTTGAACCTACACCTACAAGCTATGGATACATAGGCCTACCTAGCCCAGAACATAGCTAGTACAGTTGAACCTACACCTACATGCTATGTATACATAGGCCTACCTAGCCGCCCAGAACATAGCTAGTACTGTTGAACCTACACCTACATGCTATGGATACATACAGTAGGCCTACCTAGCCCAGAACATAACTAGTACAGTAGAACCTACACATACATGCTATGGATACATAGGCCTACCTAGTCCAGAACATAGCTAGTACAGTTGAACCTACACCTACAAGCTATGGATACATAGGCCTACCTAGCCCAGAACATAGCTAGTACAGTTGAACCTACACCTACATGCTATGGATACATACAGTAGGCCTACCTAGCCCAGAACATAGCTAGTACAGTAGAACCTACACATACATGCTATGGATACATAGGCCTACCTAGTCCAGAACATAGCTAGAACAGTTGAACCTACACCTACATGCTATGGATACATAGGCCTACCTAGTCCAGAACATAGCTAGTACAGTTGAACCTACACCTACATGCTAATGGATACATAGGCCAACCCAGCCCAGAACATAGCTAGTACAGTTGAACCTACACCTACATGCTATGGATACATAGGCCTACCTAGCCCAGAACATAGCTAGTACTGTTGAACCTACACCTACATGCTATGGATACATACAGTAGGCCTACCTAGCCCAGAACATAGCTAGTACAGTAGAACCTACACATACATGCTATGGATACATAGGCCTACCTAGTCCAGAACATAGCTAGTACAGTTGAACCTACACCTACATGCTAATGGATACATAGGCCAACCCAGCCCAGAACATAGCTAGTACAGTTGAACCTACACCTACATGCTATGGATACATAGGCCTACCTAGCCCAGAACATAGCTAGTAAAGTTGAACCTACACCTACAAGCTATGGATACATAGGCCTACCTAGCCCAGAACATAGCTGATACAGTTGAACCTACACCTACATGCTATGGATACATAGGCCTACCTAGCCCAGAACATAGCTAGTACAGTTGAACCTACACCTACATGCTATGGATACATAGGCCTACCTAGTCCAGAACATAGCTAGTACAGTTGAACCTACACCTACATGCTAATGGATACATAGGCCAACCCAGCCCAGAACATAGCTAGTACAGTTGAACCTACACCTACATGCTATGGATACATAGGCCTACCTAGCCCAGAACATAGCTAGTACAGTTGAACCTACACCTACAAGCTATGGATACATAGGCCTACCTAGCCCAGAACATAGCTGATACAGTTGAACCTACACCTACATGCTATGGATACATAGGCCTACCTAGCCCAGAACATAGCTAGTACAGTTGAACCTACACCTACAAGCTATGGATACATAGGCCTACCTAGCCCAGAACATAGCTAGTACAGTTGAACCTACACCTACAAGCTATGGATACATAGGCCTACCTAGCCCAGAACATAGCTAGTACAGTTGAACCTACACCTACATGCTATGGATACATAGGCCTACCTAGCCCAGAACATAGCTAGTACAGTTGAACCTACACCTACAAGCTATGGATACATAGGCCTACCTAGCCCAGAACATAGCTAGTACAGTTGAACCTACACCTACATGCTATGGATACATAGGCATACCTAGCCCAGAACATAGCTAGTACAGTTGAACCTACACCTACATGCTATGGATACATAGGCCTACCTAGCCCAGAACATAGCTAGTACAGTTGAACCTACACCTACAAGCTATGGATACATAGGCCTACCTAGCCCAGAACATAGCTGATACAGTTGAACCTACACCTACATGCTATGGATACATAGGCCTACCTAGTCCAGAACATAGCTAGTCCTAGTACAGTTGAACCTACACCTACATGCTATGGATAAATAGGCCTACCTAGCCCAGAACTTAGCTACTGTAGTACAGTTTAACCTACACCTACAAGCTATGGATAAATAGGCCTACCTAGTCCAGAACATAGCTAGTACAGTTGAACCTACACCTACATGCTATGGATACATAGGCCAACCTAGCCCAGAACATAGCTAGTACAGTTGAACCTACACCTACATGCTATGGATACATAGGCCTACCTAGCCGCCCAGAACATAGCTAGTACTGTTGAACCTATACCTACATGCTATGGATAAATAGGCCTACCTAGCCCAGAACATAGCTAGTACAGTTTAACCTACACCTACAAGCTATGGATACATAGGCCTACCTAGCCGCCCAGAACATAGCTAGTACTGTTGAACCTACACCTACATGCAATGGATACATAGGCCTACCTAGCCGCCCAGAACATAGCTAGTACAGTTTAACCTACACCTACATGCTATGGATACATAGGCCTACCTAGCCGCCCAGAACATAGCTAGTACTGTTGAACCTACACCTACATGCTATGGATACATAGGCCTACCTAGCCGCCCAGAACATAGCTAGTACTGTTGAACCTACACCTACATGCTATGGATACATAGGCCTACCTAGCCGCCCAGAACATAGCTAGTACAGTTTAACCTACACCTACATGCTATGGATACATAGGCCTACCTAGCCGCCCAGAACATAGCTAGTACTGTTGAACCTACACCTACATGCTATGGATAAATAGGCCTACCTAGCCCAGAACATAGCTAGTACAGTTTAACCTACACCTACAAGCTATGGATACATAGGCCTACCTAGCCCAGAACATAGCTGATACAGTTGAACCTACACCTACAAGCTATGGATACATAGGCCTACCTAGCCCAGAACATAGCTGATACAGTTGAACCTACACCTACATGCTATGGATACATAGGCCTACCTAGTCCAGAACATAGCTAGTCCTAGTACAGTTGAACCTACACCTACATGCTATGGATAAATAGGCCTACCTAGCCCAGAACATAGCTACTGTAGTACAGTTTAACCTACACCTACAAGCTATGGATAAATAGGCCTACCTAGCCCAGAACATAGCTAGTACAGTTGAACCTACACCTACATGCTATGGATACATAGGCCAACCTAGCCCAGAACATAGCTAGTACAGTTGAACCTACACCTACATGCTATGGATACATAGGCCTACCTAGCCGCCCAGAACATAGCTAGTAATGTTGAACCTACACCTACATGCTATGGATAAATAGGCCTACCTAGCCCAGAACATAGCTAGTACAGTTGAACCTACACCTACAAGCTATGGATACATAGGCCTACCTAGCCCAGAACATAGCTAGTCCTAGTACAGTTGAACCTACACCTACAAGCTATGGATACATAGGCCTACCTAGCCGCCCAGAACATAGCTAGTACAGTTGAACCTACACCTACAAGCTATGGATACATAGGCCTACCTAGCTCAGAACATAGCTAGTACAGTTGAACCTACACCTACATGCTATGGATAAATAGGCCTACCTAGTCCAGAACATAGCTAGTACAGTTGAACCTACACCTACATGCTATGGATACATAGGCCAACCTAGCCCAGAACATAGCTAGTACAGTTGAACCTACACCTACATGCTATGGATACATAGGCCTACCTAGCCGCCCAGAACATAGCTAGTACTGTTGAACCTACACCTACATGCTATGGATAAATAGGCCTACCTAGCCCAGAACATAGCTAGTACAGTTTAACCTACACCTACAAGCTATTGATACATAGGCCTACCTAGCCCAGAACATAGCTACTGTACAGTAGTACAGTTGAACCTACACCTACAAGCTATGGATACATAGGCCTACCTAGCCCAGAACATAGCTAGTACAGTTGAACCTACACCTACATGCTATGGATACATAGGCCTACCTAGCCCAGAACATAGCTAGTACAGTTGAACCTACACCTACAAGCTATGGATACATAGGCCTACCTAGCCCAGAACATAGCTAGTACAGTTGAACCTACACCTACATGCTATGTATACATAGGCCTACCTAGCCGCCCAGAACATAGCTAGTACTGTTGAACCTACACCTACATGCTATGGATACATACAGTAGGCCTACCTAGCCCAGAACATAGCTAGTACAGTAGAACCTACACATACATGCTATGGATACATAGGCCTACCTAGTCCAGAACATAGCTAGTACAGTTGAACCTACACCTACATGCTATGGATACATAGGCCTACCTAGTCCAGAACATAGCTAGTACAGTTGAACCTACACCTACATGCTAATGGATACATAGGCCAACCCAGCCCAGAACATAGCTAGTACAGTTGAACCTACACCTACATGCTATGGATACATAGGCCTACCTAGCCCAGAACATAGCTAGTACTGTTGAACCTACACCTACATGCTATGGATACATACAGTAGGCCTACCTAGCCCAGAACATAGCTAGTACAGTAGAACCTACACATACATGCTATGGATACATAGGCCTACCTAGTCCAGAACATAGCTAGTACAGTTGAACCTACACCTACATGCTAATGGATACATAGGCCAACCCAGCCCAGAACATAGCTAGTACAGTTGAACCTACACCTACATGCTATGGATACATAGGCCTACCTAGCCCAGAACATAGCTAGTACAGTTGAACCTACACCTACAAGCTATGGATACATAGGCCTACCTAGCCCGGAACATAGCTGATACAGTTGAACCTACACCTACATGCTATGGATACATAGGCCTACCTAGCCCAGAACATAGCTAGTACAGTTGAACCTACACCTACATGCTATGGATACATAGGCCTACCTAGTCCAGAACATAGCTAGTACAGTTGAACCTACACCTACATGCTAATGGATACATAGGCCAACCCAGCCCAGAACATAGCTAGTACAGTTGAACCTACACCTACATGCTATGGATACATAGGCCTACCTAGCCCAGAACATAGCTAGTACAGTTGAACCTACACCTACAAGCTATGGATACATAGGCCTACCTAGCCCAGAACATAGCTGATACAGTTGAACCTACACCTACATGCTATGGATACATAGGCCTACCTAGCCCAGAACATAGCTAGTACAGTTGAACCTACACCTACAAGCTATGGATACATAGGCCTACCTAGCCCAGAACATAGCTAGTACAGTTGAACCTACACCTACAAGCTATGGATACATAGGCCTACCTAGCCCAGAACATAGCTAGTACAGTTGAACCTACACCTACATGCTATGGATACATAGGCCTACCTAGCCCAGAACATAGCTAGTACAGTTGAACCTACACCTACAAGCTATGGATACATAGGCCTACCTAGCCCAGAACATAGCTAGTACAGTTGAACCTACACCTACATGCTATGGATACATAGGCATACCTAGCCCAGAACATAGCTAGTACAGTTGAACCTACACCTACATGCTATGGATACATAGGCCTACCTAGCCCAGAACATAGCTAGTACAGTTGAACCTACACCTACAAGCTATGGATACATAGGCCTACCTTGCCCAGAACATAGCTGATACAGTTGAACCTACACCTACATGCTATGGATACATAGGCCTACCTAGTCCAGAACATAGCTAGTCCTAGTACAGTTGAACCTACACCTACATGCTATGGATAAATAGGCCTACCTAGCCCAGAACTTAGCTACTGTAGTACAGTTTAACCTACACCTACAAGCTATGGATAAATAGGCCTACCTAGTCCAGAACATAGCTAGTACAGTTGAACCTACACCTACATGCTATGGATACATAGGCCAACCTAGCCCAGAACATAGCTAGTACAGTTGAACCTACACCTACATGCTATGGATACATAGGCCTACCTAGCCCAGAACATAGCTAGTACAGTTGAACCTACACCTACATGCTATGGATACATAGGCCTACCTAGTCCAGAACATAGCTAGTACAGTTGAACCTACACCTACATGCTAATGGATACATAGGCCAACCCAGCCCAGAACATAGCTAGTACAGTTGAACCTACACCTACATGCTATGGATACATAGGCCTACCTAGCCCAGAACATAGCTAGTACAGTTGAACCTACACCTACAAGCTATGGATACATAGGCCTACCTAGCCCAGAACATAGCTGATACAGTTGAACCTACACCTACATGCTATGGATACATAGGCCTACCTAGCCCAGAACATAGCTAGTACAGTTGAACCTACACCTACAAGCTATGGATACATAGGCCTACCTAGCCCAGAACATAGCTAGTACAGTTGAACCTACACCTACAAGCTATGGATACATAGGCCTACCTAGCCCAGAACATAGCTAGTACAGTTGAACCTACACCTACATGCTATGGATACATAGGCCTACCTAGCCCAGAACATAGCTAGTACAGTTGAACCTACACCTACAAGCTATGGATACATAGGCCTACCTAGCCCAGAACATAGCTAGTACAGTTGAACCTACACCTACATGCTATGGATACATAGGCATACCTAGCCCAGAACATAGCTAGTACAGTTGAACCTACACCTACATGCTATGGATACATAGGCCTACCTAGCCCAGAACATAGCTAGTACAGTTGAACCTACACCTACAAGCTATGGATACATAGGCCTACCTTGCCCAGAACATAGCTGATACAGTTGAACCTACACCTACATGCTATGGATACATAGGCCTACCTAGTCCAGAACATAGCTAGTCCTAGTACAGTTGAACCTACACCTACATGCTATGGATAAATAGGCCTACCTAGCCCAGAACTTAGCTACTGTAGTACAGTTTAACCTACACCTACAAGCTATGGATAAATAGGCCTACCTAGTCCAGAACATAGCTAGTACAGTTGAACCTACACCTACATGCTATGGATACATAGGCCAACCTAGCCCAGAACATAGCTAGTACAGTTGAACCTACACCTACATGCTATGGATACATAGGCCTACCTAGCCGCCCAGAACATAGCTAGTACTGTTGAACCTATACCTACATGCTATGGATAAATAGGCCTACCTAGCCCAGAACATAGCTAGTACAGTTTAACCTACACCTACAAGCTATGGATACATAGGCCTACCTAGCCGCCCAGAACATAGCTAGTACTGTTGAACCTACACCTACATGCAATGGATACATAGGCCTACCTAGCCGCCCAGAACATAGCTAGTACAGTTTAACCTACACCTACATGCTATGGATACATAGGCCTACCTAGCCGCCCAGAACATAGCTAGTACTGTTGAACCTACACCTACATGCTATGGATACATAGGCCTACCTAGCCGCCCAGAACATAGCTAGTACTGTTGAACCTACACCTACATGCTATGGATACATAGGCCTACCTAGCCGCCCAGAACATAGCTAGTACAGTTTAACCTACACCTACATGCTATGGATACATAGGCCTACCTAGTCGCCCAGAACATAGCTAGTACTGTTGAACCTACACCTACATGCTATGGATAAATAGGCCTACCTAGCCCAGAACATAGCTAGTACAGTTTAACCTACACCTACAAGCTATGGATACATAGGCCTACCTAGCCCAGAACATAGCTGATACAGTTGAACCTACACCTACAAGCTATGGATACATAGGCCTACCTAGCCCAGAACATAGCTGATACAGTTGAACCTACACCAACATGCTATGGATACATAGGCCTACCTAGTCCAGAACATAGCTAGTCCTAGTACAGTTGAACCTACACCTACATGCTATGGATAAATAGGCCTACCTAGCCCAGAACATAGCTACTGTAGTACAGTTTAACCTACACCTACAAGCTATGGATAAATAGGCCTACCTAGTCCAGAACATAGCTAGTACAGTTGAACCTACACCTACATGCTATGGATACATAGGCCAACCTAGCCCAGAACATAGCTAGTACAGTTGAACCTACACCTACATGCTATGGATACATAGGCCTACCTAGCCGCCCAGAACATAGCTAGTACTGTTGAACCTACACCTACATGCTATGGATAAATAGGCCTACCTAGCCCAGAACATAGCTAGTACAGTTTAACCTACACCTACAAGCTATGGATACATAGGCCTACCTAGCCCAGAACATAGCTACTGTACAGTAGTACAGTTGAACCTACACCTACAAGCTATGGATACATAGGCCTACCTAGCCCAGAACATAGCTAGTACAGTTGAACCTACACCTACAAGCTATGGATACATAGGCCTACCTAGCCCAGAACATAGCTGATACAGTTGAACCTACACCTACATGCTATGGATACATAGGCATACCTAGCCCAGAACATAGCTAGTACAGTTTAACCTACACCTACAAGCTATGGATACATAGGCCTACCCAGCCCAGAACATAGCTACTGTACAGTAGTACAGTTGAACCTACACCTACAAGCTATGGATACATAGGCCTACCTAGCCCAGAACATAGCTACTGTAGTACAGTTTAACCTACACCTACAAGCTATGGATAAATAGGCCTACCTAGTCCAGAACATAGCTAGTACAGTTGAACCTACACCTACATGCTATGGATACATAGGCCAACCTAGCCCAGAACATAGCTAGTACAGTTGAACCTACACCTACATGCTATGGATACATAGGCCTACCTAGCCGCCCAGAACATAGCTAGTACTGTTGAACCTACACCTACATGCTATGGATAAATAGGCCTACCTAGCCCAGAACATAGCTAGTACAGTTTAACCTACACCTACATGCTATGGATAAATAGGCCTACCTAGCCCAGAACATAGCTAGTACAGTTTAACCTACACCTACAAGCTATGGATACATAGGCCTACCTAGCCCAGAACATAGCTAGTCCTAGTACAGTTGAACCTACACCTACAAGCTATGGATACATAGGCCTACCTAGCCGCCCAGAACATAGCTAGTACAGTTGAACCTACACCTACAAGCTATGGATACATAGGCCTACCTAGCTCAGAACATAGCTAGTACAGTTGAACCTACACCTACATGCTATGGATAAATAGGCCTACCTAGTCCAGAACATAGCTAGTACAGTTGAACCTACACCTACATGCTATGGATACATAGGCCAACCTAGCCCAGAACATAGCTAGTACAGTTGAACCTACACCTACATGCTATGGATACATAGGCCTACCTAGCCGCCCAGAACATAGCTAGTACTGTTGAACCTACACCTACATGCTATGGATAAATAGGCCTACCTAGCCCAGAACATAGCTAGTACAGTTTAACCTACACCTACAAGCTATGGATACATAGGCCTACCTAGCCCAGAACATAGCTACTGTACAGTAGTACAGTTGAACCTACACCTACAAGCTATGGATACATAGGCCTACCTAGCCCAGAACATAGCTAGTACAGTTGAACCTACACCTACATGCTATGGATACATAGGCCTACCTAGCCCAGAACATAGCTAGTACAGTTGAACCTACACCTACAAGCTATGGATACATAGGCCTACCTAGCCCAGAACATAGCTAGTACAGTTGAACCTACACCTACATGCTATGTATACATAGGCCTACCTAGCCGCCCAGAACATAGCTAGTACTGTTGAACCTACACCTACATGCTATGGATACATACAGTAGGCCTACCTAGCCCAGAACATAGCTAGTACAGTAGAACCTACACATACATGCTAAGGATACATAGGCCTACCTAGTCCAGAACATAGCTAGTACAGTTGAACCTACACCTACATGCTATGGATACATAGGCCTACCTAGTCCAGAACATAGCTAGTACAGTTGAACCTACACCTACATGCTAATGGATACATAGGCCAACCCAGCCCAGAACATAGCTAGTACAGTTGAACCTACACCTACATGCTATGGATACATAGGCCTACCTAGCCCAGAACATAGCTAGTACTGTTGAACCTACACCTACATGCTATGGATACATACAGTAGGCCTACCTAGCCCAGAACATAGCTAGTACAGTAGAACCTACACATACATGCTATGGATACATAGGCCAACCTAGCCCAGAACATAGCTAGTACAGTTGAACCTACACCTACATGCTATGGATACATAGGCCAACCCAGCCCAGAACATAGCTAGTACAGTTGAACCTACACCTACATGCTATGGATACATAGGCCTACCTAGTCCAGAACATAGCTAGTACAGTTGAACCTACACCTACATGCTAATGGATACATAGGCCAACCCAGCCCAGAACATAGCTAGTACAGTTGAACCTACACCTACATGCTATGGATACATAGGCCTACCTAGCCCAGAACATAGCTAGTACAGTTGAACCTACACCTACAAGCTATGGATACATAGGCCTACCTAGCCCAGAACATAGCTGATACAGTTGAACCTACACCTACATGCTATGGATACATAGGCCTACCTAGCCCAGAACATAGCTAGTACAGTTGAACCTACACCTACATGCTATGGATACATAGGCCTACCTAGTCCAGAACATAGCTAGTACAGTTGAACCTACACCTACATGCTAATGGATACATAGGCCAACCCAGCCCAGAACATAGCTAGTACAGTTGAACCTACACCTACATGCTATGGATACATAGGCCTACCTAGCCCAGAACATAGCTAGTACAGTTGAACCTACACCTACAAGCTGTGGATACATAGGCCTACCTAGCCCAGAACATAGCTGATACAGTTAAACCTACACCTACATGCTATGGATACATAGGCCTACCTAGCCCAGAACATAGCTAGTACAGTTGAACCTACACCTACAAGCTATGGATACATAGGCCTACCTAGCCCAGAACATAGCTAGTACAGTTGAACCTACACCTACAAGCTATGGATACATAGGCCTACCTAGCCCAGAACATAGCTAGTACAGTTGAACCTACACCTACATGCTATGGATACATAGGCCTACCTAGCCCAGAACATAGCTAGTACAGTTGAACCTACACCTACAAGCTATGGATACATAGGCCTACCTAGCCCAGAACATAGCTAGTACAGTTGAACCTACACCTACATGCTATGGATACATAGGCATACCTAGCCCAGAACATAGCTAGTACAGTTGAACCTACACCTACATGCTATGGATACATAGGCCTACCTAGCCCAGAACATAGCTAGTACAGTTGAACCTACACCTACATGCTATGGATACATAGGCCTACCTAGCCCAGAACATAGCTAGTACAGTTGAACCTACACCTACATGCTAATGGATACAGTAGGCCTACCTAGCCCAGAACATAGCTAGTACAGTAGAACCTACACATACATGCTATGGATAGATAGGCCTACTCGACTTATTGTTACAGGCTGAAGATTGCGATTGGCATCTAAAACACTTCTGTTGTTGGCAATGTGACATTGCTCTTGGTGGGAGGCAGTACGTTGCCAAGAGCAACCACCCATTCTGCCTCAATTGCTATGAAATGCTGTTTGCAAAGGTAGGTTAATTAATTATGTTTAATAATGTTGAACAATAATTTTAGGTAATAATATTGATGTGGCAGGGGGGGGGGGGGGGGGTTGATACGAAACCCATATTCTGCATATTAGTGTAATCTTGTCTCAGCGAAATAAGAGTGATAATTATCATTTTAAGGGAAAGGAGCAGTTTACAGGGGCACGTTATTCTAACCAAAACTTCTAACGAAAGTCATTAGCACAGGTTACAGTTTAATTTTTGGGAGTAATCAGCTGTTAAGGGCATCGCTGTTCCCCTTTGACTCATCTGTCAAAGTGACTCATTCATATCTGTTTTATTATCTAGGTCTCTTCTCAGAGTTGTTTAATTGATTTAAACTTTGCAAAAGGTTTGAATTTCTGTTGGTGCCCTGGTAACTATGTAATTAATGTTATTGAGTTAATTTTTCCATTTTGTGGACAATCTTAAGAATTCTTCATGGCGGCCATGGTGTATGTTTCGGCAGATATACCTTTCGGAAGAGACCATGATTTCGACATAGAACAGATATGAAAATGAATGAATTAATTAATTTAATTTAAATACTCGGATTTTATGTGTGGGCTTCACAATCATCAATCTATGACGAAATTGTCATTGTTCTTACATTCCCATTGTATAGTATAACCCCCCAAAAAACGGTAATAAAACTTCAATGAAATTAGATACATTCGAAGTTCAATAATGATTTAAATAATATATCTCAATTACACGCTGTAGCAAAATTCAGGACAGGGAATATGCCTACTTCAGAATGGGGACTCCACTTTACAATGACGCCAATAATTGTTTCTGGGTAAATATTACGAAAGCTAATTGTTTATTTTATTTTATGCAGATGTGCAGCACTTGCAACAACGTGATAGCAGCAAACGACCCCCGAGTTAGCCACAAAAATAATTACTGGCACAAGGCTCCTGGATGTTTCAGATGTTCGCATTGTCACAATAGCCTAATCAACAAACAGTTTATCCCCAAACAGGACCAACCCTTTGTTTTCTGCTCGAAGAAATGCAGATCTGCGTTATTCCCTCGACAATCGATATCAAGCGTGCTGGATTGATACTGACGGATGCACAAACAATGCATGCTTACACTTCTTATATACTATACATTAGCGTACAATCGTCCTACAATTATTAATTAATCACCTTATCTTTAACGGACAACTTCCTTATAAGCTATATTATAAATATACTACGCCCCAACGAATTCAAACAATTTCATAAAATTTTCATAAACGCAAGTTTTATTTCTTTTAACAACTATGACATATGTTCGAAAATATTAATTAGGAGCCCGCTCGACAGGCGGGATAATTACTGTAAGAATCTCAGGGATACTTACTGTAAAAATCTCAGGATATATAACACTGACTGACTGATAATTATCTAGGTTCAGGCACTTCCTGCCTGGCGATTTTGTTGAAATTTTTCAAGTAAATTGCTTTGGTGGTTCATAATCGCGTTACAAAATTTCAGATCGATTCTATGTGTGGTATTCGATATATTTCGTTTTTTTGAAATTATTTTGTCGCGAAATTAAAAGCAATGGTAAAGTAACAACTCCTCCCTGAGCTGCAGCAGCTATATAGCTGTGTAGGAATGGTTGAGTACAGGGCTGCCTGAGATAGAATTCCATCAAGGCAGAATTTCTTGACTACACACTACACCCCTCCTGCTGCTGGCTGCTGTCTGAGTCTACACATCCTTTATCAGCTCTCAGGGATAGGCAGAAAATAGTTGAGTTGTCAATAAACAAAATAAAATATACCACTGCAGTAGGATTATATTATTATTCTACGAATCATTGGGCTGATTATTTTGTATAGGATATATGTAGAATGTTCTTAAAAATAATATTCTTATTTTTATTATTACATAGGATTAGCATCATTTTTTAGCTGAAGCATTAATAGTGTAAATTAATTTAATTATATTTTAATACCATTACTACATTGGCATACTGTAAGATAAGTTTTAACATTTCTTACAAATAGGGGTGCGTGCATAAAACGCAAATTACGCAAAATTTAAAAGAACCGGGTGTGTTGTCATAGCAAAGTTTCATTTTTTATTATGTGGGACGAGCCACAAAGTCAGCTAGCCCCACGCCTTATAGTTTAGACAATTGTTTAGTTTACTTACTGCTGACCGACAAGGTTTATTTGTAATAGTCTTTTAATAGGGTTCTTCCCCCGGGCTCCTTCCAGCCAGCTTGCTGGCTTTCTAGTTTAATATATTGATATACGGCAACTGGCAGATTCTGCCATAAATTTAGCGTTTTGATTTATCCTTGATAGTGAGATGAATTAGGCGAAACTTTATGTTGACATGATTATTGGTTATGGCTGGCTTGCATATTTGTTGAAACTAGAAGATGGCTGCCACTGGATGCTCTTTTGGACAGTGTAATCACTGCCGTAGTAGTAGTGCCGGGCGTTGTATCCGCAGAGTGAAGCTCGGTTTCACAAACGGGCCAGGAGCATCCACAGACACATTGGTAATAAAGGAATTATAGTAATAGTATTTGTGACAATAAAATATTAAATAAAGATTCCACATTCAAATAATATTAATAAAATCAACATCAAGCTTAGTTACCACAAAGCTGATTGAAATACCAAATTAATTCCAAAATAATTCATTTTGCACCAGACGAAATAATTAATAAGTTAAATATATTAAAGGAAAATGATTAAAAAGTGCATCTTATTATTGGTATACATACAGTAAGTAATTCGTAACATGAATAAATAATAAAAATTAAAACAAAAACAATAATTTGTTCCACTAATATCAGCCAAAGTTAAAAAGATCCTGAGGTCAGAATAATATATTTCTGCAACTCAAACGTTTGATTGCATGGTGAAATGACGAAAAACAATACGATAAATAATGAAGTTAAAAGTTTTACTCAAGTTGACGATAAATTAATTGATACAATTAATATAATAATATAAAATAATATGCTCGGAAAATAAATAAATTGGGCGGTATTCATTGAAAATTCACAAAAACATTTCCAACTTATTGCTCCTATGAATTTGTAAAAGGAATAATATTACGCTATTATAAATTCTAGGTTAGTCATTTATTATAAAAACCTACAGATGAGCATTCCGCATATTATTGTTTCTAATATTTAGATAAACTAATGACTATAATTGTAATAAAAAATGCAAAAGATATGTAGGGAAGGGGGATATAGGCCTTTGTTTTATATTTAACTGATGTTTTCTATTTAGGTATTTATTTTCTATGTAAATGTGAGCATAAATTCGATGGAGAATCCATAAATAACATGCAAACAACTAGTATAAGTAGATAAAAAATTCAACATTGAACAATTAAGCTTGAAACTACAATTTGAAAAAACTAATAATCAGTCACACATATATTGCACTTTGCAATCTGCCATGGCAGTGATGCTGAAAGGATTCCACTATAAGAAATAACTATTGCATTTAATACAATTTTAATACTTAGTTGTTAAGCACTGTCTGTTATACACAACTATAGATGTGTTGAGCTTGGATGTTTAGATTAAGGGATAATGGATGGATATATTAATGTAAAGTATCGCTCCATGTATGAAACATACATATTATAGATGAAGATGTGAATGATATTAAGTAGGGTTGTGGATCGCGTTTTGAATATTGGGTGTTTTATTTCGGCAATATTGCTAGTAAATCATAATTTGAGTCACAATGATTATAATTTATAGCACTCAGTGGAGTTGATGTATTCTGTATCAAGGATTGTGACGCTACACAAATATAAGCTACGCTTCATGAACTTGTCTGCGGTGTGGCGTCTGCGAAAGTTTTGTGCCCACTCAATTTTTTTGAAAATCCATCAACATGATAAATTTGAGTAGGGATGGTGTTGCGTGTTGGAGGGTTCATAATTCATTGGAAGACATGATAAGGCCTTTCAACAACATGGTGATCCTGAAATATGTCCTGCAAATTGAATCAAAAGTGCCGCTTACTTGTATTTTCCTATTATGCCGCAGTAGCAGATACACAAAACTGATACAGGCACTGCAAAACGCTATATAGGTAAAATATTAGGAAGAAAAGATGCCTTAATTTCTTTATCTTAAAAAAAACACTTTATTTTAGGCAAGATTCAACATAGCAAAATATTTCTTATATAAAAAAAAAAGTTATATTTTTAAAAATCTCTCCTTAAAAAACAAATAATAATAAAAAAGCTACTTGTGCTATAATGAATGGAAAGATTACCGATGCGCATGTGCGCAACTCAATTCCACACATGATGACGTTATATATATCATTATAAATAATATTAAATATTATAATAATATTAAATATTATAATAATATTATATGTATTATGTGTATATAACAGGTCGATTTTCGCCAAACAATTTTCGCTTCAATTACTATTGTTTTGTTCATCCAAAGTCCTGTTCAAAATGTATATATTTAGATCCTACATATTCCTTATTAATAAAATTATTTATTACTATAAACTTATTAACGATGTTAAAATAAAGATCACATACAGTGTCTAATGCAGAGTCAGTTGGTTAGTGTTCGTTTGTGTGTGATGAGATTGTAATTGGTGAACTGCTAATTGGTAGGCTGATTCGCAGTTGTAACCGCAAACCCAACACTGATGGACTCCACCCAAGGATTGTAGATGGTTGGGTAAGAATGGGTTAGAAGGGGGGAAGACTAGTACCCTTTTCGCCTCAGCAGATCGATTTAGCTTAGGAGTTTGGGGTCCCAAACTAACAGGCGTAGGTGGCAGTCCGTTGCCCTTTAATGCTAGATTTATATCCTGATAAGCGGCAGGAGTTGTTGCTGCATACGGTTTGTAGATTGCATTTAGTGGAAGACTTTGCATGGCTGTGGGTAACTCACTCGGAGATAGATTTAACAGTGAGTTAAGGTTAGCTGCATACGCCTGTGAAAATGCCCCGTTGTAAACGTTTTTAGAAAAGGTGGAACTCGATGGAGATTGCTTTTGAACTGATGATGCTGCTGCTACAGATTGAGGTGTGTTAAGTAAATCCTCTAACTGTTCACTCATGTTGTTGCCTCCAAGGAGACTGTCGATTTCTGTTAGAAGACCGTTTTCGGCAAAGTGGTTCTGTTGGAAATTATCCGACCTGTTGTTCCTGTCTACACCATTGAACGACTGCGCCAGGTCGTCAATGTTAGCGTTTACCTGTCCCAGAAGTGACGATAGTTCATTAGCGAGTCCACCACTATGACCCGTTGATGACATCATCGGGTCTCCTTCTTTACCGTACATTGGCACTCCATCGTGCGTAAACACCTGGAGCATGTTACTTGATAATTTATTATCATTGTTCTGTGTGTGTACGATGCGGCATGGTGTTTGCTGTTGAATATTCTGCGTGTGTTGCATACTATTATGTTTTTGTTGTAACGTGCATGGGGTGTGTTGCATACTGTTTGGAGATTGTTGTATCATACATGGAGTGTGTGGCATACTGTTTGGTGATTGTTGGAGCATACATGGTGTGTTTTGCATACTGTTTGGTGATTGTTGGATTATACATGGTGTGTGTGGCATACTGTTTGGTGATTGTTGGAGCATACATGGTGTGTTTTGCATACTGTTTGGGGTTTGTTGCGGGGTACTTGGTGAGCGTGGATTAATACACAAAGGGTGTTGAACACTATTAGAAGTGAATTGGTTCTTTAGTGGTGTATGTTGAATACTATTTGGAGTGTGTTGGGGCGTAAATGGTGAGTGTTGCGTATTGCATGAAAGGTGTTGCATAGTATTTGGAGTATGTTGTGTACTGTTAGGTGTGTCTTGTGGACTATTCGAAGTGTAATGTGATTTGGAAAGATGGGGGGAACTCTCTTGTTGTTGTCCCCACATAGTATTTAATGTTTGTGCATGACCAACCATAACAGGTGGAATAAGGATCTGGGCTTCTGTAGCTATGTTACTACATAACTTATTAATACCTAAACTGTCTATTGCTTGTGGCATAACGGATGCTAAACTTGTCTGCATGTTATTGTACAGAAGAATTCCACTGCTCTTTTTATCTGGTTCAGTTTGTATGGTGGTGGAGTCAATAGGTTTTAGAGAAGTATCATTGCTTGTAGATTGACTTGCTTTTGCATATGTCCCAAGATAAGTATTCTGTTGAGGGTAAGTATCATTTGAAATCGCCGTTTGTACTGTGTTGGAGGTGACATCTATTTTCGAGTCCATATAAGCTTTATTACTATCTTTCAGATCCGTCTTTTTGTTATGTTGAGTCCTTCGGTGTTTTACCAACGCTTGCCTTTGTGTTGCAGCATATGTACATTGCTCACATTGAAATGGCCTCTCTCCTAAAATAAATGAACAAATTAATTATCATAAACGTCAAGACAATACCAGCAATTTAGCACCGGGTGAGTAAACCATCGCATCGGCGGGATTGTTGGTATATATTGTTCCACTTCAAACATACAACATTACTGATGTGATTAACGGAATGGGAAACATAGAAATAGTTCACACACAAAGTCATCATAATTTCTCACCACAGTTGGCCATATTATATGACATCATAGTCAGACTCACCTGTATGAACTCTTTCATGCATTACAAGAACTGACTTCCTTGCACATGTGTAATTGCAGAATTCGCAGGAATAAGGTTTGATACCAGTGTGCTTTCTGAGGTGAATATTCAACTGAGATCTGAAATAAAAGAAAATATCGAATGATGGTATCTCGATAATGTAGATTTGGAAAAATTGGACATAACGTACCTGCAGTAATGCGGTAGAACGTTTTATGTAAAACATAAATAATTGTTAATTATTTTTTATTATTTTTGTCAGAAAAGGCCGCCCCTGTAACGCTCCTTGACCTGAATTTGTATAGTAAAAGTCAGGCCATTTCCTTCTGTTTAGTCTACTGTTCCCTAATTTCACCACTTTTAAAACTGCAGGAAGTCTCTATTATTTAATTTCCAAAATCGTTCAACTTGTCCTACACACACATCCAAGCAAACCCACAGAGGTTAAATTAGAATATTTTTTTAGATTATACCAACCTTTGAACACACAATAGTTTAATACAACATAATAGTTTACCTAAAATGTGTAGCATATCCACAATGTTCACATTGGAATTCTTTGTTGTCTTTATCGTGTCGTTTAATATGAGTTACAATTGCACTTTTATCCAAACAACGATAATCACAGATATGACAAGAGAATGGCTTGATTCCTGAAAACAAAGAGAAGAATTATATATTGGAATCAAAACCTTCGCTGCTTTTTTCTAAGATAAATAATGATAAATGAAAACGGAATAGACACTTTTTTAGTTATTTATTTTGAATTAAGGGAAATAGCAAAAATACAAGTCGTGAAAACATAAAAGTTGTGGAAAAATTACTTAAATTATATTCAGTATATACAGCATACTCTATTAAAAAATTCTGAAAAAAAGAAAGAAAAATTATATCCATAACAGTGAGGTTCATTGAATACTTACCATCATGTTTCCTCAAATGGCGTTTCAAAGACCCTTCATATTTACAGCTGTATGAGCATTTGTCACATCCGTACGGTTTCTCGCTGCTGTGCGATTTCATATGCGAATTGAGAGCTGATTTGGAAGGAAGCCTGAAGGAACATTTTTGACAGGGAAATGGGCGATTGGTAGACTTATCACAACTGTTATCTGCAATAGTTTGAAAACTTGTACAGCTAAATTGTGCTTTTGATTATACTGTAAATAATAAAGCTTGAGTCAGAATGTAATTACCGATTCAATAAAATGTTATAATACGTTTAAGTAAAGATGTTACTTCCAATTAATTAACTATGTAAATCGAACCAAAAAGTAACCGGTGACACAGACGTTTTAATAAAAATGTATCAGTTGACGGTAGTGATGTACTCGGTAGGTTGTGACGCCCTAAAAGATCAGTATACCTCCGATGGTGTTTCGTGTTACACTTCTACTGTTGTTTGATATGATTCCAATGGATCTACTGAAAATCGGAGCAAGTCTGTATTTAATGGAGATACTGAGAGCTGAACAATTTTCAGATCAGAAACAGATTGGTAAGTGCGGCCATGCTTTAGCCTTCCTTACCAGTAGTCATCCCCGATTCAAGGGTTGAAAAATTCGACGACATATATGTACAAGGTGCTATCGTTTTATCCATTGCTTTTACATTTTGAATAGCTATTCAAGTGTAATAGTGTATAATACATTGCGTTCAAATTTATATATTATCAATCTAGTACTTCCGTTACAAATACCAAAATAATGGAATTCCTCAAGAAATGACACGATTCTGATCAGGTAGTGGGTATCAACCTGATGCAGTCGATAATAACTGATATAGTCGGAACTAACTGAACTAATCAGTTGGTACAAACATGATTTAGTCGCTACTAACCTGTTCTAGGTGGTACTTAACTGATGTGGTCGATACTAACCTATAATTGCGACTGCAAGTTTATCACTGTGTTTGGTCGTTGAACTAGAGGTCGATAGGCAATCACTATCTGCAGCATCGTCGCTGTCCAAACTATTCGGTCTCAAAAACCTGTTCTTAGAAACCTTCAAAGGGTTCAGATCATTGGTAGTAAAGCCCAGATTATGTAAGAGTTTACAGTGAGTTTCTAATTCACTTAGCTTTTGGGTCTCAAAGTTACATAGATGGCATTCAAATTTTAACGTATTTAGTTTGCCATGTGAAGAACAATTTGAATCTAGTTCCTTCTTTATGAAACACTGCCTGACGTGTTTATCAAAAGCAGAGTGTTTCATTGTTGTATAAGACAGACATCTGTCGCATGAGTATCCAGTATTAGTTGGGGTTTGCCCAGAGTGGGACATCTCTGTTGTGGGGACTCTTTGCATTGACTGACTCTTGCATGATAACAGATGTATATTAGTAGAAGCTAACTGCGGAACTGTAGACGCAGGTGAATCCAGGCCGCAACTCGTTAGATCACTTTGTTCTTCTTCCTGAAATAGAAAAATTTAATACAAATTCTTAGATAATATAAATATTATAAATTATAGGTGATAAGCTTGTTTTAAAAGTAAATACAATTCAACGATTCTAAAACATGCAGCAACTTTGCAACACCCATATATCAATCTTGATCATCTCATATGCCAACCTGCTTATAACCTCAGGTTTTAACCTTATATACTACTGCAAAATGTTTGTTCTATTTGTTGGAACTACTGCTGCTCTAAATAATCGGACCTTAAGTTTCCGATTAATTCCCTGTGACTTCCAAATCCTGGAAAGCCTATTCCAGGCTGCCCATACCTTTCCCTTACGTATTCGAAAGTCCTCACCTACTTCCGGATCCATGATTCCAGGTAACAGAAGTCGTCCACATGCTCAAGCATACCATCCTTTGAGCTTATGCTCATCCGGTCAGAGACTTGCTGAGGACTTTCAAAGCTAACTGTCAAAATTGTGGTATTTTTTGAGTTTATATAAAGACCAACACTAGAAGCAGCCTGTTCTAATGAGCGGAGGAGCCGTTGGGCTCCCTCTAGTGATTCTGAAAGTACTCCTAAGTCATCAGCAAAGTCTAGATCAGTTAGGTACTTGGCGGGATTTCATCGATTTCCGGAGCCAGTAGGTGGAGTCACCATCACCCCATCATCATTATGATGATCCATGCGTCGAACATAGTCGACTATAATTATGAACAAGAATGGCGTAAGTGTGTCTCCCTGGAGGACGCCCCATAATACTTCAAAATGGTTCTGTGTCACCATCAACAGTAGACACAAATGTTGTCGAACAATCGTATACTGATCTGATTGCTGCAATAATTTCATCAAGAATCCCATATAATGAAAGTATGCTGAATATACGTGAGCGGGAAACTGTATCATAAGCCTTGAAGAAGTCAACAAAGATAACAGCCTGTCTTTCTTTTTTGATAACTCTGATAATTATCCTTCTAAGTGCCGAAAAGGGCTCCATGGTCCCACGACCTTTACGGAACAGATTTCCATGGAGAAGTCTCTCGATGGGATCCTGATTCGATTTAATCGAATTCTATTGTATAGCTTTGCAGCAATCAAGATCAATAAGATTCCCCGAAAAGAACCATAGAGTGTTAGGTTGGCCTTCTTGGGAACTGGCACCAACTTATTTGTTTTCATTTCTTGTGGGACTCTTGTTGTTCTGTACATGTCTACTATGATGGGATAGATGAGCTTTAAACACTCACGTATTTTAAAGACCTCAGGGGGAACATCATCTACTCAATTGGCACGATTGGTCTTAATGATCTTTGCAGCAGCCTTCACTTCTGCAAAGGAGATATTGCCAATGGGAATATCTGGGAGTACAGACGCAGACACTTTTACTTCAATAAAGTTATCAGGCAATACCCTGTCATTATTGAGGGGCTTTTCAAAGTGGGCCTTCCAACCATTAAGGTGATCGGCTTGTGCTTCTGCCTTAACCTTCCTTGGTGGTTGGTTGTCTTTTCCGCCCAGTAAGCAAGTTGATCGATTTCCATGCCTGGGATGAGTGCCTGCTGTTGTCAGCATCATTGATAGCATCAACCTGTTGGTTTATTAACTCCTGCAGATTAACAGAGTACTGCCTGTTCAGGGACCTAGATGCAGCCTTAACTGCATTCTTGGCCGCTGTAGTCTGTTTGAGTCGGGACTTATAGAGGTCATTTCGGCACTTCTGAATTTTGTGGTCAGTCCAGGGGGTCCTTTTCCTGTTTCGAGGGTATACAGGATCTGTTTCTGCAGCTGATAACTTAACTGCTTCTGTGAAGGCAGTATAGCCCTCGCAGTGATCTGCCGCCTCAGAGGCAAGAACCTCATACCTGTTGCTCAGCTGTAGTGTGAAGCTGGATCTCACACTTGGCTGTTGCATCAGAGAAGACCAGTCATACCGCGGAAAGGCAGATTTCGTTGTTCTGCTAGCACGCAGACTAAGTCTTACCTTGGCCAAAATAAGGCGGTGATCACTGGAGAAGGCTCGAAGTGTAAAAGCATTACAGTCTTGTATAGAGCTCCTGTATTTCCTACGAAACAGAATATGGTCTACCTGGGACTTGTGACCACTGGGTCCTCTATGAGTCCATAGCTTTCCAGTTCGCTTCTTGAACTGGGTTCCAGCCGAAAACAATCCATTTGCAGAGATAAAATCATGAAGATGGACACAATTTCGGTTAACACTATCGCTATAGACCCAGGGCGATGTAGGTGATTGATGCACACGTGCATTAAAGTCTCCCAGGAATGTTAAGAATGCATGCTGATCCACTCCATCAGGAGCTGCTTGTAGATTGTGATAGAAATTTTCCACCTCCTCTACAGGGGCAACACTAGTTGGAGAGTAGCACACAATCAGAACCACCTTAGGAAACTTTTTAGCCAGTCTTCCAGAACATGAGAAGTGGCAATGGGTGATGCGGTTAGAGATTTGGTCTATTTTGTTGTCCAATGCTGCATGTGCAGTTGGATTAATCAATAGACTAATTCCACCATTGCCACTATCATCAGCTGATGTGAGGGCGAGTCGCCAACCGCCCCACATGTCCTTAATCAGAACCTAATCAGTCTGTCCAGTCTGCATTCGGTGCTCTTGAATTCCCACTACGCTAAGAGAAAAACTCCCATCCCAGAAAAGCTCACTGCCAAGGCAGTGAGCTCACCTTGTCGCGTTGGGGACCCGAGTGTTAGGGTGTTAACTAAGGCTAGTCTAGTGACTTGTCTCAGAATCAGCAATGGCTTAGTTGGTCGGGGTGGAACATGAGAGTAGCCTCCAAATCCAGAATCCCTCCCCCCCCTCACAATCTGGCCTCCCTGGTGACCCAGGGTTTGGGCCAGAAAGGTCATCAGGAAAGGGACTCACAGAATTGTTGGCCGCTCTCTCTTCAGTAGGGGGTGAGCCAGGTCGTGGGACAATGGAGCCCATTTTGGAACTTAGAAGGATAATTTAAGAGTTATCAAAAAAGAAAGACAGGCATCTGGGTGTTATCTTTGTTGACTTCTTCAAGGCCTTTGATTCAGTCTCTCGCTCACGTATGTTCAGCATACTTTCATTATATGGGATTCCTGATGAATTTATTGCAGCAATCAAATCAGTATACGATGGTTCGACAACATTTGTGTCTACTGTTGACGGTGACACAGAAACAGTTGAAGTGTTATGGGGCGTCCTCCAGGGAGACACACTTGCACCATTCTTGTTCATAATTGTGGTTGACTATGTCCTACGCATGTCCTTAGATCATCATAATGATGATGGGGTGATGATAACTCCACCTACTGGCTCCAGAAGTCGAGGAAATCCTGCCAAATACCTAACTGATCTAGACTTTGCTTAGGAGTACTCTCAGAATCAACAGAGGGAGCCAATGGGCTCCTCAGCTCATTAGAACATGCTGCTTCTAGTGTTGGTCTTTTTATTAACTCCAGAAAGACCAAAATTTTGACAGTTAACTTTGAAAGTCCTCAGCAAGTCTCTGATCGTATGAGCATAAGCTCAAAGGATGGTATGCTTGAGCATGTGGACGACTTCTGTTACCTGGGATCATGGATCCGGAAGTCAGGTGAGGACCTTCGAATACGTAAGGGAGAGGCATGGGCAGCCTTGAATAGGCTTTCCAGGATTTTTAAGTCACCGAGAATTAATCGGAAACTTAAGGTCCGATTATTTAGAATAGCAGTAATTCCAGTACTCCTCTATGGGAGTCCATACTGGGCTCTAACTGCTGAGGACACCAAATCTCTGGATGGCACATTCACAAGAATGCTACACCGGGTTCATTGTGTCAAGTACAATGCACACATCTCCAACCAGACACTATATAACAACATTGGAGGTGTCTCATTGGTTCCCCCAAGCTTGACACTAGAACAAAATCGCCTCCACTTTGCAGGACATTGCTTTCGCCGTGAGGACCAGCCGGTGCATAATCTTTTACTTTGGCAGCCTCATGGAGTGAATAAGCATGGTGGACAGCCCATGACTTTCTTGAGACGCGCATGACTTTCTTACACCCCCCCCCCCCCCCCCCGTTGCAGATAGTGATTCCTGTTAGTAACCATTTTAATTACCAATTGATGGAAAGGAGCAGTTTACAGAGACGGATCAATTGAGGAAAAGTAAAATGCGCCCGACCCTTAACAACAATTTTCTTCGATTGCTCTAAACCTTCTGTAGTTCCATAACCCCCCCCCCCCCCCCCTTCCCCGCGGATCCAGTAACTACTGCCTCCCCGCATTGTAAGGCATTGCCTGGTTGTGCTGGCAGCCAACCAGTGGGTGCTTTGAATGACACTCTGGGGCAGTTTGTATTGTTTGCCGGTGAGGTGGTGGGTGGTAGGAGCGCCTCTCTCCACGGGAATGCGTTATATCCATTGCCTTGCCCTGCTTGTTGGTGCGGTACAGTATAAGGAAAGGTTGCAGAATAATCCAACTACATCTGCTATATAGGCCTACAACAGATATTGTGGGGCCTTCAACTTAACACAATAAGTGAAGGCGGTCCTGATTACAACATATGAGATAACGTGACTGAAACGAAACGCACGGATGGATAGCGAGGGGGAATCTGCCTTACCAAACCTGCCTAAAATTTATATTTATAATAAGTTTGATGTTTGAAACATAGTATGTTAGAGTTGGTTCAATTGATTTAGGTCAGTGCTGTCTTCTTTTTATGACGTCGTTAAGTTATCCTTCTCCCACGCAATAGGTTGTGATGAAATCATAATGATAAATTGAAGGTGTGCTGGTTTCACGGAAGAGAACGGTAAAATACTTAGGGGCCCATATCAGCGACAACTTTTAATTTAAAGGTCATATATCAGAGGTTATTAATAAGGCAAATTTTGCGGTAACACAATTCAGTTTTTTCGTTAGATTTACAAAAAAATATTAGAAACAAAAAATTTTCCAATGTCAAACGTACATTCTGCGGATCTATTTGTATTATTGTATTGTGCTGTTGTGATTCTTAACATCTTTATGTAATAAATTTTAATTTGTTTAAATGTAATAAAAGTAAAGTTTTCTTCGGCGGTTAGGCCAGGAATTACGCACTATAAATCATTCGTGGCAAAACGAAAATAACCCCCATGCAGGGATCGAACCCACGACCCTCGGGTTCGGAGAGATGTGAATTAAATGCAACGGATTAAACCGGTGGAATTAATCCCACCTTGAGAACCAGTGATGTAATATAGTAACTTTTTTATAAGTGCAATTTTATCCTCCTTTAAAGGAAGTTAATAAATATAAAAAGAACTCAGAATTGGCTTTCTTTTAACAAACTACTAACTACTTAAGCCTAACCGTGTACGCAGCATCGCTATGGTTCGCGTTTATTGTTTTGGTTAGAATTACATGCCATTGATACCGAAACCCGCACCTACCCCTGCGGAAGAATGGACGCGGACGAAAATTGGCTGATGGGTGGGAACATGTTTCTCATTGGCAAAGTTTAAATCAACCAAGTACACTGAGACAGAGGGGAAACTGGAGACAAATCCCATCTTGGCGAATTAATATCCCGCCTCAATGTTAAATTCTCAACTTAGGGAAATGAGAAGGTTACAGTGGCACGTTATTTTAACCAAAACAATAAACGAGACACAATAGAACAGGTTACAGTTTTATTTTTGAGAGTAATCAGGTGTTATTTGCGTCCAATTTCCGGGATGAATTTTTGAAGGTTCCAGAGGCACGTTATTTTAACCAAAACAATAAACGAGACACAATAGCACAGGTTACAGTTTTATTTTTGAGAGTAATCAGGTGTTATTTGCGTCCAATTTCCGGGATTGAATTTTTATTGCACCCAGTCCTCCCCCCCCCCCCCCCCCACACCCTATCTGAGTACACTACTTGTACTGGAATTCATTATTGTCGTATAAAATAATAATGTCTGACTGTTCCTGTTCGTAAAACGTATTATTATGATTTTGTATTTACCATTGCGTTTATCTTTAAAAATTGACAGATAATCAGCTGACCACCACTAACTGACCAACAACGTAATGCATGTTCCTTCAATATGTGGATACATTTTACAGTCTTATCCTATTCATTTACTGATTTCAGATTTATATCTATTCACACTGCAGAACCGTAGTACAGAAGTAGACTTGCAGACTTGTAGTTGTTGGTTGTAGTTGGAATCGGACTGCCGGACGGCATCACCAGATCACCGGCCGTCACCATGTCTCAACAACGACGATCCGACGCCCCGTCGACTCTCCGTTCAATGACCGGACAACAGGTAACCAAGAACACGAGATTGCCATCACTACGGTCCCCGCGGGACCTAACTCTCGGAGGAAGCGGCAGTCAGCAGTCCGCCAACAAACGGAAGTTCACCCCCAACATAAAGGCGGCGGGTAGTCGACCCATCTCGTGCGTGGAAACCGCCCGATCGGTGCAGGGACCGGGACGGGGTGGTGTCGAGACACCGAACCGAGCCGTTTCAATGCGAGGCCGGTTGAAACACGGACCTGAGACCATTCAGAGTCAGGGGATATTCTCATCGGGTTTGGGTAAGCGCGAGGTTAAACAATCGACTGCAGGAGGAGGGGGTTTATCGCACGGCCCGACGATTAAACAGGAAAGAGGAGAGGAATCGGTTAACAACTCCATGAGTAGAGGGTTGTACAGCGCAAATAAGGGGGAAGTTAAACTCGAAACCGAAGATATTCTTCAGTCACTACTCGATAACAAAGCGTTCATATCGGATCTAAAGAATGACTCAGAATTCGGACCTGTATCGCTACCCTTCCCTGAATGTAAACAGAAAAGTCAAATTGTGAAGAAAGAAGTGGATTCTGAAGAGGCCGATCTTCCTAAAGAACTTCGCGTTGATGCATCAGAGGATAAATGTAATAGATTAAAAGGTTTGGGAGCTCTTCGCGATAACGAGTTGTTGCTTATGCAGTTCGTGGATGTGCTTCCTATAGAAGCTACTACCTCAGTGTCTGACACTACTGCGTCATCAGCATCACCTAACGAATCTGCATTATCGGACGTTCTTGCCGTAGAACGAGGTTATCTCGGTAAACTGCGGGTTAGACGATCGGGTCAGGCCTCCTTATCCATAGGTACCGGGCACCAGTTGTCTGTAAAGTCCGGGGCGCCTTGCAGCTTCCTTCAGGATGTTGTCTCTATAGACAAGGGGGCAGATCCATCGGTAGCTAGGGGTTACAGCGCAGTCATTGGTCACATACATATGAAACTAACGGTTACGCCAACTCTCGATGCAATGTTCGACTAATTACAACCAGGAATATTTGTGCTGTGCGGTTTAGGTAATATTTACGGTCCCCGAAAGTCCTGGTGTTACTAAAACGAAGGTTCGTGATATAATTTTCTTTCCATGTATCTTCCCGACCGGTATGTTAGTTTTACCTTCATAAATATTCACTTAATTGACTTGGTATATAATAACTTTACATTGGATACTACGAGAAGAACCGTATATTTTTGTATTATAAATTGCTTTCCACACCCTTGGTGCTTAGTTTTATTCATAAAATGATAATCGTTATTATTGTCTGTTCGTGTTGTTATCTAGTCCCACATATCTCGCTCCAAAGGTCGTGGGTTCGACCCCGGCAAGGGGACCATGGAAGGTGTTTATGCCTTGCAGTTTCAAATGGTAGGTAAATGAGTTCAATGTTTCCTCTGGGGAGCAGGGTGATTTTTTTCAAAATATACACTGTGAAAAGTTTCTAAACAGTTAAAAATTTTTTAGAAAATCGTAATATTGTTTGGAAAACTAAATTAATTTACCCTATGAATTAGGTGTGAAAAGTAGGCCAGCTGTTATTAGTAATATTATTTTATCATCATAATTATTAACCAATAACAGACTCTTCGAAAGGCATAAACAAAGAACTTAAACGGCTTTCTAAATAAATAAAAAAAACCCTCTTTTATTTCAATTGTTATTAACTTATTAGCTAGCCGTTTTCATTCACCCAGGCGCGTTGAGGTCCCCGGTAGGATAACCACCCGGTCGCATTTGTTCCCTTTCTAACTATGACCGGCTTACCCTCAACTAACTATACCTAATCAACCCCAGCCATTATTTTCAATAAGTTTGCTTGAAAAGCGCGATAAAGAGATATTATTTGATTTTTTTTATGTAATCCACCATTCTGATTCCAAAAACAGGTTATGAAGAAATATGAATAAGTCAAAAATAATTTTTTAATAATTAAATTTCAATATACAGTAATCCACAATGAATTTTACGCTTTAATAATTCAACTTATTTGGATTTTGGATCAGTATTACAGGATCAGAATTAGATATTGGTGAATGAATAATAAACAAACAAAAATTAAATGGCTAATGTTAAATTCTGATTTATAGGTGTTCTTAATTCAATATCTGTAGCAAATTTATAATTTTAAATTTGTTATTTTCATTTTTTAGTTTTATAAATGTTTCTAAAAAAGTTAAAAAAAATTAGAAATCGTTTTTTTTATTTATAAATTTCTCTAATTTAGAAACTGCTGGGGAGTATAGTCCGGGGGGGGGGGGGGGGGGTGTTGCACTGGAAATAAGTTGTCAGATTTTGTGCGCAATACGTAGCAAACTTTTAGTTTTACTTTATATTACTTATATTACAGCCAGTTACTGGGCTATCTATCCCTTCGCTACTCAGAGTTTGTCAATAGTTTACTTACGTGCAGCACATATAAGGAACGGATTCCTAGGGGACAATACTAAATAATTTTGATATTCATTTTCAATTGCATTGCGATGCTACAATCAATTGTTTTTAATTGAAATGAAAAAAAGTTTAAAAAATTTGCCGGTATATTATCAACTTAATTATCTAATTGATGGATTCTCAACATTTGGAGATATTTTAATATTCACCGAATAATACACGTCTGGGATATAAGGTGTAAGGGAATTGATATAAGGGAATTGTAAGTGTAGTTTATAAAATGTTTATTATTTATTTCAGTAAAGATGGATTGACCATTTTCAAACCGGCCAGGCCGGAGCCGTATTTGTAAAAAAAAATCCGGCCTAAATTCCGACCAAAACCGGAATTTTTTATATATCACCACTTTTTTTTCCTGAATCAGCTATGGTACCTGTATGCATGAACAGAGAAAATAAATGATTCAATACAGCAATACCCGCACAGTCCACAAGATGGCGCACATCACTGCTATTGGCTACCAATATTTAACT
Source organism: Nemertoderma westbladi (assembly GCA_032718475.1). Lineage (NCBI taxonomy): Eukaryota > Metazoa > Xenacoelomorpha > Nemertodermatida > Nemertodermatidae > Nemertoderma > Nemertoderma westbladi. The sequence goes on from JAUCBJ010008154.1 coordinate 56,567, forward strand.
AACATTTCCGAAACTATATTTTTGCACCATAACCTCGCCGATTTGATAATTTGAATTTGATATTTTGGATTGATTTGATATTGTTAAATGTTAAATATGAATATGAAATTAAATAAGTGCAAATTTAAAAATAGAACGAAGTATTAATAAATAGCTGTAGTTTTATACTCTCTTGAGTTAAATTGGATTTACTAGTGTTTCTAAATTGGCTGTCGAATATATAAACTGGTCATTCACTGTGGTAAGCTTAATCTCAATTTAAAACAATACCTGGGTCAATGCCAACCATATTGACCAATGTCCTGGACGTGATTTTTGAGGTTTGTCGAGTTTTTAAATTAACTTTGAGAATCAGTCATATTGAAAATTAGAAAGAGCGATAATTTCTGCATATGAAACCAGAAATTGCCCCAAAAATTTGTTGTATGTTATTTAGAGAAACTTTCCGAAATGCAAAAATTGGTAATTAATTTATGTTATGTACGTAACGTATAGAAAATTTATATAAACATTTTTTTTGTACTTTATGTCCATAATCTTGAAAATTTGAAGTAACATTCGTGTAATGGTGGTATTGATGTATCCGGCAAGAGATATCAGATCGAAGTGGAAGGTTTTCTGGTGAGAAATAAATTAAAAATTATGTCACGGATAAGAAATTTTTCTTCCAGTGACAACATAAAGTTTCACTTTGTAGGAAACTTTGCCGTGACTAAATATTTTTTTCCTGTTAATAACAATGTGATACACAAAACTGTTGCATATGGTCAACTGAAAATTGTTATTTTATCAAAAAATTAATTTGAAAATGTAAATAGACAGTTTTTTTGATGTCATGTATGGGACATTGATATGGTATAGGAAGGAATTTACATGGAAACGATTATCATAATTTTTGACTTTTCTTTTTCAATTAAAATAAATCATAAAATTCTTCAAACAACTCCTCCACTAGGATTTCAATCCAGTTTATCGTCCTTCCCACTGCCAACTCCTGTTCCATTCCCAACTTACATCCCATTAATTAAATGTCAGTAATTATTTGTTTTGACTATGATTAACTTCTGCCCCCATCACAATGTCAAGTATAGGACAGGCCGTCACGTTATAGGACATGGCAGGTTTTTCAACCTGGCCACATAAATTTTGACGTAGCAGTCTCACTGATGATACAACCCACTACATGGCAAAACCATCAGAGAAATGGATGTGGTGATCTAAATCTGTATCAGTTTGCATTTTCTGATAGAAAACCTCCGTTACCTACGGGACACTGTTTTGGACCATTTTTGGCCACGCTCATGCAAATGATTCATATGCACTGATTAACCACCTAAAATTACCAATCTAACTGAAACACATAGAAGAATATGAGTGGGAGTGTCAACACATCGGGTTAATGGCCCATATTTGCGAATTTATATGCCATTCAATTAATCATTTACCGAGTGTCACGTATGCGACAAAAAATCGGACCACGTAAATTTTTTTTGTATTTCTGATATCTCAAATTTACTACGAAGCTACGTTTATTTGTTCACAGGAATTATACAAAGTAAGGATATTAATCGTTTGGCACCTGAATTGTAATTTTAATGGCCAAAATAAGGCCGGAATCACAATCATAAAATTTGAAATTTGTCGCTTAATTGACGATTTTTTTTAAATTTAGTTTTAGCTTTTTCTATAACAAACTGTGGTTGGAGTGTATCACAGCAGGAGGGGACCGATCATTGGTATTCGGCAATAAAATTATCAAAGCCATCCGACCATTTATTCTCAAATGATTTACATTTTCGTATATTTTTAGTCCCGTACGTGACTTGGTCAATATGGTTGGCATTGGCCCACCTAGAGTATATCTGCTGTGAAATGTGAAAAGCACGTGAGTCTCATTTTTCAAAAATTGACTTTTTCAGAAGACCGTATCTACTCTATTTCTCGAGATACTCAATGTAAAAAGGCCGTAAGTCACACCATATGTATAGTGTTACAAAGTTAAATGACCGTAAGTGCAACAATATAAAAGACTGCAACTACTTAATTTTAAGCAGAAAAACCGTAAGTCAACAAGACTTGCGATTTTTTGTCATTCCATAAATAATAAGAAACGCACATGCACATACGGTTTTATTGGAATTTGTGTCTTTTTGACTTGCGGTTTTTTACTATTATTTGCAGAAAAGGCGCGAAATTCAACATTGAAATTTCACCAATTGACTTGCGGTGTTTTATCATCATGTCTGTATGCTACGGAATTAGAGCAGAATTTAATGAGGATTTCAAATATGTCTTGGCGAGATCTGTATGTATGCATTTTCATTAATTACCTGAAGAAGTCCAGATGGTGAACCCACCCTACCCTATCTGTTTAGTATGACAATTCCTTCTGAAGTGCTTTAAGGGGGGTAGCACCCCCAAATTGAACCTCACATTTTTGTGTCTCTGGGCCCTAAAATTGGATGAAAATTATTTTTTTTGCTACTAAACATCGTCTGGATTGTGTAAGAATATCCAAACCAAATATTTTTAAAATTGGCCCCAAAATGGCTCCTTCATGGCCAAAAGTGCCTTTTTGCGCCAAGGGCTCTTTATCCACTAATATTTATTGAAATTAATCGAAATTTGGAATATAAGTTCAGAAGAACCCTGCATCCAATCCCTTTGAACAAATTTTGCCTCAAATGTTCTGGAGCCTTTTTAGAACAAAAAGGCCCCAAAAAAGGGCTTTTGTGGACCTTTTTGATATAAAAAGGCTCCAGGGTGTTTCCAACCAAATTTGTTCTGAAGAAGTATGTAGAAAGGTATTCTAAACAAGTGTACCAAATTTCAATTAAATTTAGTTAAAATTGACGGATAAATTAGCCTTTTTCATGAAAAAACGTCGTTCTGAAGTATAGGTGTTCAACGTTTGAGGAACAATTCAAACCTTCCCGCTATTTTAGATAATACCATTTTTCTTTGTTCAATAATAACTTTGTCAAAACTGAATGAAATTCAACGAAATTTTTCCTGCCTACTAAACAGATACAGTCTAGTAAAACAACGTTTTAGAAATTTTATTCATACAGTATCTGTACTGTGAGAGCCTTTTTTATGAAAAGGGCCCCGTACAATTGTAAAATATAGTGCTGCTCGAAGGCTTGTCAAAAATCAGACTAGCTCTTACGTTTTGGGTAATAACTTGAGTTTGAGAAAAGATATGAGAAACTGTTTGCAGATTTGAAATCTCCATTAAATTCGGCTCATGATAAAATAAAAAAGTTTTTTGTCCATTTCCAAAGTAGGAGGGTGCTACCCCCCCCCCCCCCCCCCCCCCCTTAATGAGTGCACTAAATTTACACAATGCAAAAACACCGCAACTGACAGACTTGCGGTGTTTTGTCATTGTGACATTTGTTTTTGCATTGTATCGAATGTATTTACATACAGATTGTACAATGCAAAAACACCGTAAGTACAAAAAATAATCCTGAAGTCAAAATATTAATGGAAAGCGAAAAATAATCACGTATAAAAATTTCCCACCCCAAATTTCGTAGGGTTATAAAAATTAGTAATTTACGGACATTTCAAACCAACAATCTGAAGGAAACCCGTAATTTGAGTTTTACTCGAAATTACTTTTCGTGACTTGCGGTTGTTTCCCATTGCACGGCGGATATGGGCGGCATACAGTACGTGTACTAATATATATTAAGTGTTAGTGAGCAGTGAGGCGAGGCTGAGCCCAACGAATTACTAATATTATTGGCAAAAAGGGCTCTGTCAGCTCAGCATGTAGATATAGTCATAAATTTAAAGTTCTCCTTTAGACTTTATCAATAATTCATAATTATTAATGAATATGATACAAACTATGAAAACATTGTCATTGTATTCCATTGTTTTTGCTTACGTTTCAATTTGTTTGAATTTAAAAGAAAATTTATTTTGATGTTTTTTTTTTTTGAAAATTTACATTAATTGTAAATTTTTTCAACAATTCGTTGAAATGGAAATCCGGCCAAAATTGAAATCCGGCCGGAACCGGAATCGGAATTTTTTCTCAAAATCCGGCCGGAATTCCGGCCGGAGTTCCGGCCCGGCGGGTTATCCGGCACACCCCTAATTATTTGTATGTATTTCATTTCGCGCTACCAAATCGCCAGGGCGACATATTTTCCAACTTTATTTCGTAGTGCGACATTATTTCTCAGTACAATACAGTATGTCACTAAACTATACATCCATTTAGTATGTGCTGTGTTGGGCCTTAGGCCAAGTAGATACGATAAACAATAAATAATATTCTGATACCGACATCTATATTAATTTGTGAATCCAATCATATACATAGTTATATACCAACAGTCCAACATAAGTAGTCTGCCACTAGCTACCTATGATCCTAGTCCCGTCACCAACTGTATCTACTGTATATCACACCAGTATGTACTGTATGTCACTTCACTACACTATACAGCCATTTAGTCTGCACAGTATGTCACTACACTATACAGTACATCCATTTAGTATGTACAGTACAGTATGTCACTACACTATACATCCATTTAGTATGTGTACAGTATGTCACTATACTATACATCCATTTAGTATGTACAGTATGTCACTACACTATACATCCATTTAGTATGTAGAGTATGTCACTATATATATACTATACTAGTATATGTCACTACACTATACATCCATTTAGTATGTACAGTATGTCACTACACTATACTATACTATACTATACTAGAACAAATCTTTCTCAGATAGACGGTTTTGATTACAAATTCAATGTTCAATAAATGTTCTAGATATATTTCAAAACACAGTTAACCGGTCATTTAGTCTGAACAATTCATTTGCAATTGTCGCGGCCAGCTACCATTTACCGGTAGTTAATTCATAAATCAACAATTCAGGCATTAACAAACTACACAAAGCGTTATGATAACATATTGTAAAGTTTCAGTTTAGGTAAACAACCATGAGAGTTTAGGTAACAAGAGTTTACCAGTAGGATGTGTTACTGTACCATACCGTTTTTGTCATCTATAAGCAATTCATCGATCAAAGAATCAGAACAACAGTTTTTTTAAACACTTTCTTCACTCTTGGTAGCAAGCCAGTTTGTTTATTTTATATAAAGCATAGCACTGATATTCGTGTAAGTAAACAATGTCTGCCACACGCAAACAATATCCTCTACGGAGGAAGGCTATACCCCCTAATGATTCCAATGCTTCTGGTAAATCAACACCGACCCATAGCGTTATTTCTGCACCGACCCCAAACGATGTTGGTATTTCTGCACCGACCCCAAACGATGTTGGTATTTCTGCACCGACCCCAAACGATGTTGGTATTTCTGCACCGACCCCAAACGTTGTTGGTATTTCTGCACCGACCCCAAACGTTGTCAATATTTCTGCACCGACCCCAAACGTTGTCAATATTTCTGCACCGACCCCAAACGATGTTGGTATTTCTGCACCGACCCCAAACGTTGTTGGTATTTCTGCACCGACCCTAAACGTTGTCAATATTTCTGCACCGACCCCAAACGATGTTGGTATTTCTGCACCGACCCCAAACGATGTTGGTATTTCTGCACCGACCCCAAACGATGTTGGTATTTCTGCACCGACCCCAAACGATGTTGGTATTTCTGCACCGACCCCAAACGTTGTTGGTATTTCTGCACCGACCCCAAACGTTGTCAATATTTCTGCACCGACCCCAAACGTTGTCAATATTTCTGCACCGACCCCAAACGATGTTGGTATTTCTGCACCGACCCCAAACGTTGTTGGTATTTCTGCACCGACCCCAAACGTTGTCAATATTTCTGCACCGACCCCAAACGTTGTCAATATTTCTGCACCGACCCCAAACGATGTTGGTATTTCTGCACCGACCCCAAACGATGTTGGTATTTCTGCACCGACCCCAAACGATGTTGGTATTTCTGCACCGACCCCAAACGATGTTGGTATTTCTGCACCGACCCCAAATGATGTTGGTATTTCTGCACCGACCCCAAACGATGTTGGTATTTCTGCACCAGCCGCTCATGATGTTCTAACCAATGATCTAAGTTTGCATGATTACCAAGCTCCAACGATGATGGATATTGGTGAAAATGACAACGCTGCATTCGAGACAATTAATTTTAACGATTTTTCCTTCAGCACAGATGTTCAAAGAAGCTACAATACAATTTCGTATAATGAGGACGAGCTTTTGAATTTTTTTAACAACTTACTTGAACCAGTTACGCCGATAGTTGTGGAAGAAGTATGCGAAATTGAAGTACAACCAGTAGAACCCATGGAACAACAATCAATGGATGAATTAGAAGTTTGTGAAAATTTAACCAATATAAGCTGTGGCCCAAAGGGACGCCACAGAGCTTTAAAAAAAAATCCAAAATATTCCCGTAATCCCACTCTCGATCTGAAAAATATAAAAAGCAAACAAAAACACGCATTTATTTTTTGGAACTGCTCTCAGACATGTCACCGTGATTGCATCAAAATCAATTTTAATGAAAGAAAAAATATATACGAAAACTTTTGGAAATTATCGTACGTTGATCGTCGGAAATGGATAGCCCATTGCGTCAAAGTAGAAGCAGTGAAACATAAAAGGAATGATGGACCAAGGAAACGAAAAGAATCACGATACTTCTTTTTGCCGATTACAACTGAAACAGGGGAAGGAAATTATATTCCAGTATGTCGCTCCACATTTCTTAACACATTGGGGTACCGTAATGGCTCAGTTATTGACGAAATGTGCAGATCATTAAAGTCAAAACCGCTAAATAGTGGGTCAATAATCCAGACTGAAAAGCGTGGTGGGATGAGGAAGACGCGCTGTTTACCCAAAGCCACAAAAAAGTGTATAAGAGAGCACATCAATAGCTATCATCCATCTGTTTCACACTACAGGCGTAAACACGCCCCTCATACAAAGTACTTGCCAAGGACCTTATCTTCATCTTACATGCACAGGGATTATACAATTAAGTTTCCTCAGCATCCCTGCTCATATACAGTTTACAACGATGTTGTTCACAAAGAATTTAATATAAGTTTTTGCGAACCTAAATCAGACGAGTGTGCCGAATGTCTTTTTTACGAACTTAACGATTCACCCACAAATACAGAATTATATTCAACTCATAGAAGTAAGGCAGCCGCCTCTAAACAAGAATATGATAAAGATCAATCACTATGCTCCACGTACTATGCAGTATTCGCAATGGACATGCAAAAATGCCTATATTTGCCGTATATGCCTTCAATTAAGGATGCCTTTTTTATAAGTAAATTAGTGGTTTTTAACGAAACGTTTGCCAGAATGAATAAAGGTGTGGGACGTGCTGAAGCGATTGAAAGAGGTGTGGTTGGAGGGGGACATACAGATGAGAGTGGGAGTGGTGCCGTTGGAGGGGGACATACAGAGGGGAGTGGGAGTGGTGACGTTGGAGGGGGACATACAGAGGAGAGTGGGAGTGGTGACGTTGCAGGGGGACATACAGAGGGGAGTGGGAGTGGTGACGTTGGAGGGGGACATACAGAGGAGAGTGGGAGTGGTGACGTTGGAGGAGGACATACAGAGGAGAGTGGGAGTGGTGACGTTGGAGGGGGACATACAGAGGAGAGTGGGAGTGGTGACGTTGGAGGGGGACATACAGAGGGGAGTGGGAGTGGTGACGTTGGAGGGGGACATACAGAGGGGAGTGGGAGTGGTGACGTTGGAGGGGGACATACAGAGGAGAGTGGGAGTGGTGACGTTGGAGGGGGACATACAGAGGAGAGTGGGAGTGGTGACGTTGGAGGGGGACATACAGAGGGGAGTGGGAGTGGTGTGGTTGGAGGGGGACATACAGAGGAGAGTGGAAGTGGTAACGTTGGAGGAGGACATACAGAGGAGAGTGGGAGTGGTGACGTTGGAGGGGGACATACAGAGGAGAGTGGGAGTGGTGACGTTGGAGGGGGACATACAGAGGAGAGTGGGAGTGGTGACGTTGCAGGGGGACATACAGAGGAGAGTGGGAGTGGTGACGTTGGAGGGGGACATATTGCGGGGAGTGGTGACATTGGAGGGGGACATACTGAGGGGATTGGGAGTGGTGACGTTGGAGGGGGGATGAATGACTATTGTGTGGTGTGGCATGAGGGGCTGCAAGGTCGGGATGCTGACTCATTGGCCGATAGTATGTTAAGGATCATCAGAGAAGAGCGGGATTCCAAAGAGTTTATATTTTGGCTGGATAATTGTACGGGTCAAAATAAAAACTGGTTGCTCTTTGGCGCATGTGTAGCGATTGTCAATGCCACAGGGGGGCCATAGTCAATCACATTGAAGTACCTCACCAAGGGACATACGCACATGTTAGCCGATTCGGTTCATGGAAATATAGAGAGGAATATTAAAAGACAACCAGCAATGTATGATTTGAAAGACGTCACTATGGTTATGACCAACAGTAGAAAAGGTTTGGTCGTGTTAACCCCGGAATTCCACAAGTGGTTGAAGAAACTAACGTATTCTAAGAAGCTGAAAGAGGCGCTTCCCTATATTACAGAGGTAGTCCATGTGCGATTTAACAAAGGGTGTCGCAAGATGGTGTATAAAAGGGACTTCAAAGAAGCAGAGAAGTCTGTAGAATTCCTTCAAGAGAGGTATCACCCAGAAATTCCACAGAAGAAAGAAGGTGTACGGGGAATTAACACAGCAAAGAAGGAGATTATCCTGAAGAAACTTGTTAATCTCATGCCAGGAAACAGATCGTCTTTCTGGTTATCGATGACATCGAAACAATCACAAACGGACCTTAATAGTGGCTACGATCACTCTTTAGCTAATGAGTAGATCTGTATTGAATAAAACTGATCGATTTATTAAACTCATTATTCTATAAAACGGATCAATGTATTAAACTCATATTTGTTTAAACTGAACTGTTTAATTAACTATAAATTGTATTAAACTGATCGCTATAAACTCATCATAATTGTAAAAACTGATCATTAAATCTTATCTATGTATTAAACTCAAATTTGTATACAACTGATCTATGTATTAATCTCATATTTGTATAAACCGATCTATATATTAAACTCATATTTGTATAAAACCGATCTATGTATTAAACTATAAATTGTATTAAACTGATCGTTACATTAAACTGACTGTTCATTTTATTTTATTCCCTTACCACAAATTGTAGTTTATTAGTTTATGGTTTCAAATATTAATGGTCATTATTAATTAATAAAATAAAAGTTTATATTCAAACATAGAGATAAACGGTTTTGTTAAAAAATAAAACATAAAAGATAGCTGGTTTTGAAGAATAAAAAATGAGTTAGCCGATTTTGATCCATAAAAAGTTACATGTTTGCGGCGCAAGTATATTGACCAATACCTGCTAAGGTGTACTATCGGTGTACTATGGTGTTTTAACATATTTCCCTTTATTTTCACGCCTTAATTTTGCCTCAGGTGGATTCGGCACATGCGTTTACCCTATATTGAATATTAATATGGAAATTTCCCGAATTAATCTCAGTAAGAATTTAAAATGAGTAACCATAAAAAACCGGAATGGTTTTTGGCCATTTTCTCAAAATGCCAAAAATTGAGATATTAAAACAATAAAATAGGACATGGGGTCTATTCCCTCAGATACTACCTAGCATTTAGGGCCACTTGGGCCACTATTTCGTGCAATACTTACCGGAACCTGTAGTTACTGTATGGTTTGGTGCAATTTTTCTTGTGGTAGTTGGGTTGGGTTTATGTAGCACTAAAATCGATTTGGTATTTTGTTGTGTGTTTTTTGATGGGCCTAGTGCCTGAGTACTAACAGTGGCCCAAGTGGCCCTAAATGCTAGGTAGTATCTGAGGGAATAGACCCCATGTCCTATTTTATTAGAGTTTTAATATGAATATTACAATCCCTCTAAAGTCGTAGTTGTCAACATCATATAATTATATATTTAAAGGGGTATTTCCTGACATCTGCGCAATTTTGTTTAAAAAATCTGATCATATATCTGTACATACCGGTAGGTGCTAATTGGGGTTGGTTGCATTCAGTTGGGAAATCATGTTTATGCATTTGGGGCTGATGGTAACATACATTGGGGGTGGGTGGTTTCAACTCTGTTGGGTGGTACGGTAGGATTTCTAATTTATTGGTCATTATCTTAATTTAGTGGTGCAGTTTTGTTAGGGTAGAGGTGGGGTTCGTGGCACACTGCTGATGAGGAGAACCACGAATCCCAGGGTTCAGTGTTTAAATCTCCGAAACCCTTTTATTTTTATAAAATTTATTACTTAGACTTACCTTTTTCGGCGGACAAAATGTCCTATATTTTTCGTAATTTATGGGATAGCCTATTTCGTGCAATACTTACCGGAACCTGTAGTTACTGTATGGTTTGGTGCAATTTTTCTTGTGGTAGTTGGGTTGGGTTTATGTAGCACTAAAATCGATTTGGTATTTTGTTGTGTGTTTTTTGATGGGCCTAGTGCCTGAGTACTAACAGTGGCCCAAGTGGCCCTAAATGCTAGGTAGTATCTGAGGGAATAGACCCCATGTCCTATTTTATTGTTTTAATATGAATATTACAATCCCTCTAAAGTCGTAGTTGTCAACATCATATAATTATATATTTAAAGGGGTATTTCCTGACATCTGCGCAATTTTGTTTAAAAAATCTGATCATATATCTGTACATACCGGTAGGTGCTAATTGGGGTTGGTTGCATTCAGTTGGGAAATCATGTTTATGCATTTGGGGCTGATGGTAACATACATTGGGGGTGGGTGGTTTCAACTCTGTTGGGTGGTACGGTAGGATTTCTAATTTATTGGTCATTATCTTAATTTAGTGGTGCAGTTTTGTTAGGGTAGAGGTGGGGTTCGTGGCACACTGCTGATGAGGAGAACCACGAATCCCAGGGTTCAGTGTTTAAATCTCCGAAACCCTTTTATTTTTATAAAATTTATTACTTAGACTTACCTTTTTCGGCGGACAAAATGTCCTATATTTTTCGTAATTTATGGGATAGCCTATTTCGTGCAATACTTACCGGAACCTGTAGTTACTGTATGGTTTGGTGCAATTTTTCTTGTGGTAGTTGGGTTGGGTTTATGTAGCACTAAAATCGATTTGGTATTTTGTTGTGTGTTTTTTGATGGGCCTAGTGCCTGAGTACTAACAGTGGCCCAAGTGGCCCTAAATGCTAGGTAGTATCTGAGGGAATAGACCCCATGTCCTATTTTATTGTTTTAATATGAATATTACAATCCCTCTAAAGTCGTAGTTGTCAACATCATATAATTATATATTTAAAGGGGTATTTCCTGACATCTGCGCAATTTTGTTTAAAAAATCTGATCATATATCTGTACATACCGGTAGGTGCTAATTGGGGTTGGTTGCATTCAGTTGGGAAATCATGTTTATGCATTTGGGGCTGATGGTAACATACATTGGGGGTGGGTGGTTTCAACTCTGTTGGGTGGTACGGTAGGATTTCTAATTTATTGGTCATTATCTTAATTTAGTGGTGCAGTTTTGTTAGGGTAGAGGTGGGGTTCGTGGCACACTGCTGATGAGGAGAACCACGAATCCCAGGGTTCAGTGTTTAAATCTCCGAAACCCTTTTATTTTTATAAAATTTATTACTTAGACTTACCTTTTTCGGCGGACAAAATGTCCTATATTTTTCGTAATTTATGGGATAGCCTATTTCGTGCAATACTTACCGGAACCTGTAGTTACTGTATGGTTTGGTGCAATTTTTCTTGTGGTAGTTGGGTTGGGTTTATGTAGCACTAAAATCGATTTGGTATTTTGTTGTGTGTTTTTTGATGGGCCTAGTGCCTGAGTACTAACAGTGGCCCAAGTGGCCCTAAATGCTAGGTAGTATCTGAGGGAATAGACCCCATGTCCTATTTTATTGTTTTAATATGAATATTACAATCCCTCTAAAGTCGTAGTTGTCAACATCATATAAAAATTGAGATACACGGTTTTGGAATATAAGGGCCGAACTGTATCTACTGTATATCACACCAACTCCCTCTTTCAAGTTGAAAAAATAAATTTTTTCAATGGGGTCATACAACATTTAAATACAAATACTATGTATATATATATATGTGAAAATAAGTAATAAGGAAACTGTATATATAATGTAAACAAAATTGTTAATTGTTCAAATGATAGTTATAAGAGTTATGTAATTATATGTACAGTAAATAATTATTTCTCAACCTTAGTAACCAGTCTTTTTAAACAATTGGCCCAGTATAGTTGGGTTTTGTTTTTAGATGATTATTTCGAATACGGTCACTGCGTCTAATAATCTGTTGATCGTGGTACACATTTTCTGACTGAACATATGGGTTGAGAAACGAATTTTCATTCTGGTTATCCTCACCCTTACATAATTTAAGGAATCGGCGGTTTCTCCATATCGAATTCCCAGGCATTAAACGAACCCGATATCCACGGTACTCTGTGACTTCTATAATTTCTCCAACACGATCCCATTGTTTAGTGCGGTCATTCTGAATATAAACCTTGTCACCGACTGACAAGCTTGGAAGGATTCGAGCTCCTCTATTGTAGTATATCTTCTCTTTTGCTTTTATATGGAGCAAACGTTTATTCGCACACTCTGTATCTTTTAAGTTTCTTTCGAATAATCCTGGATGTGTGGGAATGAGTGACCTTATTGGTCGACCAAATAGACGTTCCGCTGGTGACATTAGATCGGCCCAGGGAGTATTACGGATTTCCAACAGCCCTGCAGCGAATTCTTCGCTGTTGATATTTCCACCAGGGCATTTTTTAATCAAAGATTTAATTAGCTTCACGTTAGCCTCAGCATGTCCATTGCTTTGAGCATACTTTGGAGTTGATGGTTTCCATGTTACACCCCACATTGTTAAAAATGTTTGTGTTTCATCACTACTAAATTGGCTTCCACGATCAGATCCTAGAGTTAGTGGACTTCCTGTTAATGAAAAAAAGGTTCGCAGAGCTTTGATTACTTGACATGAATTTGGATCTCTGCTCCATTGCTCTACCATTGGAAATCCGGTATATCGATCAGTGTAGACCATGTACATATTCCCAGCTGCACTAAATAAATCAGCAGAAGCTGATTGGTATGGTCTGTTTGGTATGAAATCCTGTATTTCTGGTTCTTTCTGGTTAGATGACCCATTTTCTTGACAGGATCTACACCCTTCTATCATTGTTTTTATATCATTGTTGTATCCTGGCCAATATACTGTATCTCGAGCACGTCAGCGAGTTCTTTCTATACCTTGATGTGAGGCGTGTAATTTCACCAATACATCCTTCACCTTAGACTGAGGAATGACTATCCGTCTACCAATAATGACCAGTCCATTATCTACTGAAAGTTCTGAGGCCAAAGATTTAAATTGTCGCAGATATTGTGATGTTCCTAGAACGTGATCAGAGAAGCCACTAATAATGGCCCTTATTAGGATTTGGTAATTATTATCATTTATTGCTGAGTTCCGTAGCTCATTTAAGATGGGATCTGAAGGTTCATTATTTGTTTGTGATGAAATAGTACAAATAGAACCAATTTTGGAGCTTTCCTTAGCATCTTCTTCATCTTCGACTGATGGCTGATCTATAGGAAACCTTGATAGGGCATCTGGAATCAAATTGCTTTTCCCAGTCTTCCAAACAACATCAAAATTGTATCCCATTAATTTTTCGCGGTATCGTTGGAGTCTTGGATTTTCGGTATCGTTTAAACCCTTATTGTTAAAGATTGGTACAAGGGGTTTGTGGTCAGTATAGACAATGAATTGAGGTAATCCTGCAAGGTAAATTCGACATTTACAAATAGCCCAGTATATTGCCAGTGCTTCTAATTCACAGATGGCATATCTGGTTTCCGCATCTTGTAGGTATCTTGATCCGCACTCGACTAATCTCCTATTACCACTACTGTCTTCCTGTAACAGAGCAAAGCCCAACCCATTTAATTTTGATGCATCGCACATTAGAATCGTTTGCCGCTTTGGATCGTATATAGATTTTATAATTGGGGATGTCAACAAATATTTCGTCCTCTGGAATGCAATCTCATGTTCTGGTAGCCATAAAAATATATTTTTTGATCTTAACAATGGGCGTAGTTCTCGGGTTGCAGAGGCTAACTCATGAGTGAAAGATCCCAATTGGTTTGCCAAACCAAGGAATGATCTTAAGTCTGTTAAACATTTTGGTTGCGGAAATTCAGATATTGCTGATAACTTCTTGTCATCTACTGTATAACTGCCATGTTGTATTTTATATCCGGCGAAGTTGATTTCTTTTTCTCCGAAATAGCATTTCTTTGGATTTAAAGTAATCCCATATCGAAGACAACGTTCCAATAGTTCTATGGAAACATCTATGGACTCTCTAAATGTCGTTCGCCCTACTGCTGTGTCATCTACAATTTTCTTTAATCCATGGATTCCACTAAATGCAATATCTCCTCTGTATCCGTAGTGATCACCAGAATCCATAAGGCCCATAGGTGCACGTAGAAAATGAAATTTTCCCCATGGTGTCAAAAAAACTGTTAGCAATTGGCTTTCTTTATCTAATGGGACTTGCCAGTATCCCTTTCGAGCATCTATCTTAACAAAGTATTTATCATTGGGATCAAGGGAAGAAACTGCCTCGGAGGGCGAAATTGTTGGATGAATTGTGCGTTTTATCTGTTTATTCAAGCGTGTGAAATCCACACATATTCTAACTTCTCCATCAGGTTTTGGTATTGTTACTAATGGATGGCACCAATCAGTTGGATTTGGCCCTACGGCTTTGATAATTCCTTTATCTACCATGTTCATTATTTCCTTCTCTGCTTTCTCCTTAAGAGCTAAGGGTACAGCCCGTGGAGTATATACTGCGAATGGTGTTGCATCTTCCTGTAGACTAATATGAAGTGGTTTCCCGACATCAACCCCAACCATTGGTTTCAGTATCTGAGAATCATCAAACACAGTTGCATATTTGTCTAATATTATTTGTCGTATGTGCTGGATTTCAGCCTGAGAGGGTTCTAGTGGCAATGTGTTTATCCACTGAATGCGGTTGGGTTTATCGCATTGTTCTTTACTAGGTATATTGGAATTTTCTGTACTATTAATTTTTATATGTTTTTCGGTTGCATTTATACTCTTATTCATGGTCATTGGGAAGGGGAAGGTATCTGGAATAATTTGTAATTCTTTACAATCTTGTAAGGATAAATATAGCATTTCAATGTTTGAGCATATAATAATGTTGGTGCTGACAGTCCATCCTCCTACACTAATATCAGCATCTAGATTTCCAAGCTGTTCCAAGAATCCGCCATTTACTGATTGGAATTTATCTGAGTTAGGTGGATTAAGGCAGATTGAATCTATTAAACCTAAGCTGTGTAAAAATTTTACACCAGCTACAGTAACATCGGATCCAGAATCTGGTTGTGCTTCAATCTTACCGATTTCTCGTCCTTTTATTTTGATAGAAATTAGTAGTCTTTTTTTTAGGTTTATAGCTCCAACTGTAGTGCATTTGCCTATTCGTGAAATAACAGCTATATTGTATTGTTTTGTATAACAAAAACTTTGAAAATGACCCGTTCTTCCACATCGGAAACATGTCCTCCCAGCTGCAGGGCATGGTCTATCAGTTGTATGGGTAGTGGTCTCACCACATCCTGTACAAGCCTTTGTATTGTGTTGACTGAATATTGGTTTAGTTTGAGGATTTTGTAGATTTACATTAACTGGCTGGGAGCGATTGTTATTGGGAGGAAAACGCTGAAATTCTCTTTGCCCTTTTGCAGTATATGATCCAGTATTACTAAATTTATTTCGACGATATGTTGTTTGTTTGGCAGCTGCAATTTCATAGGAATCTATGTTCTTTATTCCATCCAATTTAGGTGCTGTTTCTCGCGCCGACTCTTCTATCATAAATTTCTTTACGGTGTCTTCCAGATTTAGTGCGGGAACTTCTTTCAGAACAAGACGCTTAGCCTCTTCATCTCGTGCACCCAGTATGAAAAGTGACGTTGCTAATTGATCGTATGTCAAAGTTCTGGCTTCTGCATATTCACCGAGTTCAAGCAATCGAGTATAATACTTACCAACTTTCTCACCTGGCTGCTGTTTAACCTTTAAATAAAGTTGAATGTCTTCATTGATATTTCGAATTCCACGCAAATATTTTGCAATACCATTGAGTACTTCATCCAGGTCCATTGTTGTATTTTGTGGAATTTTACCCAGTCGATGTATCATGTCTAAGAAATCGGGGGTACAATTAGTCCATAACATTGCTAATTGTTTATCACGGGGTTTCGATTCTATTCCAACTAATAAAGCATAGTTATTCCATGATTTTCTCCAATTTGCGAATTGGTGAATATCTACATTGGCTTCAATCAGGGGTGGAGCTTTAACAGTTGCTCTCAAAGATCCATCTGTTTCCGGATGCGATTTAGGGGTGGGACTTGGCTTCAACTCCTCTGTGGGGTGGGCTCGATTTTCCTCTTCAAGGAGGTCGGATACTACACTAATGTAGTGTACAACTTCACGATCTATATTTTCCACGTCTGCGTCAACGTCCTGCATTGTAGCAGCCTGACATTTTAGTACTAGGTCTTCCGCGTTAAAAAATGTCTCCGATTTCTCCTCAAACCGTCGTAAAGCTGCCCGGATACCCGAGCCAGATCCCCGTGTGCCTGGCTTCGAAGTTCTGAACATTTCTATTTCTCGTTCTAACGTATTTTTCGTCCGCGTTACTTGCCCCTTTAATGCCCGCCTGGACAATTTAGCGGAATTTAATGCTTCCTCTGCCATTCTATATAATTAACGAGTACAGTGTCTGAATTGGTCGAAATCAGTTATTGTTGTATTGGTAGGTGGTGGTAGGCTTTAGGTTTTTTGAGTTAGACTTACCAGTTGTAGGTAAGGTACATTAATACACAACTGCGCCATGCTGTGTTGGGCCTTAGGCCAAGTAGATACGATAAACAATAAATAATATTCTGATACCAACATCTATATTAATTTGTGAATCCAATCATATACATAGTTATATACCAACAGTCCAACATAAGTAGTCTGCCACTAGCTACCTATGATCCTAGTCCCGTCACCAACTGTATCTACTGTATATCACACCAGTATGTACAGTATGTCACTTCACTACACTATACAGCCATTTAGTCTGCACAGTATGTCACTACACTATACAGTACATCCATTTAGTATGTACAGTACAGTATGTCACTACACTATACATCCATTTAGTATGTGTACAGTATGTCACTATACTATACATCCATTTAGTATGTACAGTATGTCACTACACTATACATCCATTTAGTATGTACAGTACAGTATGTCACTACACTATACATCCATTTAGTATGTACAGTATGTCACTACACTATACATCCATTTAGTATATGTACAGTATGTCACTGTACTATACATCCATTTAGTATGTACAGTATGTCACTACACTATACATCCATTTAGTATGTACAGTATGTCACTACACTATACATCCATTTAGATGTACAGTATGTCACTACACTATACATCCATTTAGTATGTACAGTATGTCACTACACTATACATCCATTTAGTATGTACAGTATGTCACTACACTATACATCCATTTAGTATGTACAGTATATCACTACACTATACATCCATTTAGTATGTACAGTATAGTATGTCACTACACTATACATCCATTTAGTATGTGTACAGTATGTCACTACACTATACATCCATTTAGTATGTACAGTATGTCACTACACTATACATCCATTTAGTATGTACAGTATGTCACTACACTATACATCCATTTAGTATGTACAGTATGTCACTACACTATACATCCATTTAGTATGTACAGTATGTCACTACACTATACATCCATTTAGTATGTACAGTATATCACTACACTATACATCCATTTAGTATGTACAGTATGTCACTACACTATACATCCATTTAGTATGTACAGTATGTCACTACACTATACATCCATTTAGTATGTACAGTATGTCACTACACTATACATCCATTTAGTATGTACAGTATGTCACTACACTATACATCCATTTAGTATGTACAGTATGTCACTACACTATACATCCATTTAGTATGTACAGTATGTCACTACACTATACATCCATTTAGTATGTGTACAGTATGTCACTACACTATACATCCATTTAGTATGTACAGTATGTCACTACACTATACATCCATTTAGTATGTACAGTATGTCACTACACTATACCTCCATTTAGTATGTACAGTATGTCACTACACTATACCTCCATTTAGTATGTACAGTATGTCACTACACTATACATCCATTTAGTATGTACAGTATGTCACTACACTATACATCCATTTAGTATGTACAGTATGTCACTATACTATACATCCATTTAGTATGTACAGTATGTCACTACACTATACATCCATTTAGTATGTACAGTATGTCTGATAAACACGAAGTGGGGACTTCGCGCAGCACGAAGTTGGCAGAGCCTTAGCGAATTGACACTGTTAGGGGGTGGGTCAATTTATGCAAATAGTTGTCGTTGTCATGTTGGCCCTCTAGCGGCAGACTGGAGAACTGCAGATGGATTCGCCTCCTTTGAAAGTCACAGCTAATGGTCTAATACATATCTGCCAAGTTTCAGCTTAAACGGATTAAAAGCAAAGAAATGGGAGGGCATTTAATGTTTAGACATGTGGCCCTCTAGCGGGAGACCATTGCACTGATGGTGTCTGAAAGTCTCTCAAAAATCTCAACTTTTGCTCATATTGATACCTACAAATTTTCAACATGGCAGCTTTAAATCCGACAAAGTTATTAGCATGTCAAAATCGTAACGACGACGACGACGACAACAACGACGACGACGACGACGACGACAACGACGACGACGACAACTATTTGCATAAATTGACCCACCCCCTAACAGTGTCAATTCGCTAAGGCTCCGCCAACTTCGTGGCTCGCCCCACAACTGCGACCTCTATACTAACAGCAGAACTGTTGAACAGACAAATACCCGTTAATACCTTTCTGCCAACCTAATGAGCTCTCGCCTAACCAATAAGACACAAAACTGCTCTACTGTTAAGTAAAGGGGATCAGGAGCGTGATATTACTAAATTGTAAAGGTTGCTAAATACAAAACTTACCGCTACTTACCGTTGGATGGCGCTAATCTGCCGTCCGCTAATATAATTTACTAAATTTACACGGCTCCTGCAAAATCGCTTGTTCCTTTCTCTACCGATTGCTCGATAGAGAGCTAACTGTTCGAATCTATGAGCCACGCGGGAATAACCAAAACAATAAACCCGAGTCGGCTCCCTAAGCTTACTTAAGACGAGTGCGAGAGGCTTTGCACTCAGAGTATTCTTACGCCTAATTTATCACTATTAAAGCACGCTACTGCCTACGTCTTTTCTAATCGCGAATACTGGGGGTTCCCTAACGTAATGTGTGAATGCGAGAATATTTAAATAATCAAAATGGTACAGTATTTGTTTCTACGTAAATAGTACCGCTCCGGGTCTAAACTTGCCTGCCGCTGGCTTTAGGCCAGCAAATTACTAGCGTATTGTGCGTACTGAATAGTGCGATCTAGTTGATTGCCCGCTAATGCAAATAACCGCTCAGCGTGAATAGTTTACAGTACTTTTAGTTTAGTACTTATAGTTTACAGTAAGGTAATTATTACCTTAGCTACTCTCCGCTATGCTGCGTACTAATTCTTAATTTTTACTAATCAATTACAGTCACAAATATGTAACAGCGTACTAATTACTAAGAGTTCCAGAATGCGCAATTCTAATTTATTACGCAACAGGTTTCGCTAGTAATAGCCTAAATTGCCGTATTACTTTGACCTAATCAGTAATTATTTGTTGTAACTAAGAAATAGAAATCAATCAAAGAGAAAAGGGCGCCTACCTAAACATTCATAATCATAGGCACACTTCAGTAACACACCAATCAGCGTCAGCAATCACAGTTCGCAATTATGCAGTTAACTACTGTATAGCCCACAGTTGTGCGATTCACTATTCGTACTCCACACTCAACGCTGTAAATACGCGCAGGCCTCTCCCAGATACATCTAGGCTTCCTAACTAACCCGATTCCTGCCCCCCTAATACTAAATAGAGACGAAACCTGGATCATCAGCCCCCTAGTTACTGTATCGGCGAATGGTCTGCGTGTTACAGTGCAAAACGCCCGACCGCAACGGTGACCCCCCGCCAGCGTTGCCCGCCTTTGAATCCTCCGCTCTCCCTTAGTCGCTCAACCCCCCGATGTGCCCACCGCCTACTGGCACCTTAGCCCTCCATTATGCTAATAGCTACCGTAGCGGCGCATGCAAAATCACAAAGTCTGACAGTCTCAGAAATCCCTTAGGATTATTGCGTAGAAAGGAATCACATAGAACCATTAACAAAAGGAGGTAGAAATCATAGTTCCGATTGTAATTAGCAGTAATCGATAGGGTTGATTGAGAAACGCAATTAAGAATAATCGCACTAGCAAATCATTTTGAGAAATTAATCGAAAATAGCAAATTGCAGAAAATACGCTAAATTATACTTCTAACAAAATATCCGTCAAAAGTGAATAGGGATTGTAGGTGAATAAGGTTGGGGATAGATAGAGCTCTACCGGCACACCGCCAATTTATAGGTGATCCGAGTGGGGTGATGCAATAGGGTGACTCAATCGCTCTCCTATTGGCTCTCCAGTCCGCGCTAGCATTAGGCCAACCTGGAAGCAGTTAGTCCAATAAGGAGGCCGGATTGTAGCCCTATTGCCCTCAAATTATTACCATATATGGTAATGGATCATGTCCCTGGCTGCGGAATGGTCAGGATAGCGTCCCTATATGCTAGCCCTATTGAAGCTAATAACAGCAAGCACAAAATCCAGGGTCCAACTGAACTTGCTACCCTGGAACTATCTACATATATCCTAATACAAAATTACGTAGGTAGGGCTACATATTATACAAAATGGATGGATTCAAATACATGGGCGTTTTGATTTCCCTATTTAAATATCACCTCGCTATTATACCTTATCTAAAATATTATGCTGCACAACGGACTAATATTACGTACAGTATAACGGACTAATATTGCGTACAGTATAACGGACTAATAATGTGGATACAGCGCCATATACCGTAACACCGCTCCAAGGGAAATCATATAATGTTTCCCTCCAATTGTAGAAGAGTATAAGGTGATGTATACAAACAAAATAAATTTCTTCCAAATAATCTAAATACTTGATACTATAAATCCTACTATTTACAAAATACTGCTATAGATATTGCATAATGAATTGCATACAAATTAAATTTACAAATATTATCTCTCTTACTGTTTAACGATAATTACATACAAATTAAATTTACAAAATATTGTTTCTCGTTCGTACTACATAATGATTACTACATACAAGATCAAATATAAAAATTTTTGCTAGGGCAAGTGAAAGGAGTAAGCCAAACCCGCAGGTTTGTCTCCCCAATCACTTCCTTCGCCTCTCTCATAATATAAATTCAAAACAGCTCAACTAGTGTATATGAGTCTAGTCGAATATTTCTAAATGCTACAATATACATCAGAGCGACGATGATGTATATATCTAGAGTCTGTCGCCCTGTGATATGATGCATTATCGACCCGCTCCTGGGTTCTTCGGGCTCGCTCCTCTCTTTCGCCCTCTTCCCAGATACACCAGTCTCGCTTTCGTCCTTCTGGGCTCCTCCCCGAGGCGCACCCACGAGGCGGACGTGTTTCCACCACCCCTGGGGCCAGTCCGACTGATGTTATTATCAGACCAGGCCGGAGGGTGGCCCGATGCTTCCCGGGTTCAATTTTCAATTCCCCGATCACACCGGCACAGCTCGTCGAACGTGTAGCCAGATGGGCGGCTACTGTCAACTTACTGTGGCCTGACTGTACATTGAGCCAACTCAGAGAGTCAACCGGCAGGTGGACCAGTCGATAGCGATCGAGCACCAAGGTCGCCCTTGGGCCTAACCGACGGTCTTGTCCCACGTGGGCTTGCGCTACCCAACATTGGAATTTTGACTCGTTTTCACCCGCCTCGCCGGCAGTATTGAAAAGACAATACTGTCTGTAGCTCAAAAGCTACTGAACAAGTAACCACTTACCAGTCACTGTACACGTGTACTCAACAGATGTTCACAATATCAAGTACACAAATTGGACACATACCATGCACACACAGAGGACAAATCATGAAAGACAAAATCGGGGTCAAAATCGGGAGGGAATAGTTGTATCGACTAGAGAGAACATGAGAGTCGAGAGTACCTTATTTTGCCATCAGGGCAAAATAACTTTGTGTGCACAAAGTATGCTAGGGCGCAGTAAAATATGGTCCTACTAATACCAGTGGCGACTGAGCCAACTGGCAAGGTTTCCCACACTCACACGCAGTGGCCATACACACAATCACGTGTACTCACGTACCCACAGCAACAGAAAACTCAAAGTCCCAAACAAATCCCAAAGACCAATCAGCTGAACATGGAGACAATAACATATAGTATCAAAAAAACGGAACAGCTGATGGTCAAAGGAACCCATCCGAGCCCCAAGCAACTGCCACTGATCGCCCACATACAAACCACAGTTCACACCACATGACACCACAAATCACGCCATGCCACCACCCCTACTGTGTACAGGACTGGCAGTACGGCAACATGCCGACTAGACGGAACCACGGCACCATGTTGATTCATGGTTCGCTAGACACGAGGGCCTTCAGTATCTCCCTTGCACTTTGTCTACCGATTTAACGTGCCCCCAGACCCTCACGAGTCCGCCGCCGCCTGTTGAAGGCACCCCTATAGAGACCTCACCTCCTTAGGTACCTCCTGTAGACTCTGTTGACGGCGTCCGTGAGGCGTCACTCCCCGGAACCGGCGACGATGTTCCCTGAGCCCCGACAGATTCCCGGCTCGTGCTTCTCCCTCGGACTCGTCCCAATTGTCGTGCTCCCGTGGTCGCTTCCGCCAACTCTTCCTTATGCAGTTGCACTCGCGCCTTTTCTGACGCCCCCTGCGCCTTGCGCTGCAACCGCTGCGCTTCTATAATAGAGTGATAGTGGTCGTCCTTGACTTGACGCTTGTCTTGGACCCCTCCTCCTGGTTCTTTCCGCGAGCCTTGAGCTCCAGCGGTCGTCGCTGTGGTCGCTGCGATCCTCTGCTCCTGTATCCTCTCAGCGGTCAATGAACCCACTGGCACATGAGTCAACAAGAATTCGTTGCGGTATTGTATAGCCGCCATCCTCCAATCACCTCGCGCGCGTACCACTTTTCTAGTCACCGAAAATACACCCTTCGTGATGCGATCGCAAATAGCAACGAAGTTCCAGGTGTACTTGTTATCCATATTCAACTGTCTGAAGTATTCTCGGACTACGATAACTCCAGTGTTCTGTGGAAGGTCTTGAGCAGTTAGGATGAGCTCCTGATATTGTGGTAGCGATTGTAGATATGGCTCGTACGCAACATGTGATGGGTCTACCGCCCAAAATCCATATCCCGCCTTGAATGGTAACCAACGCATCTGCGCTTGAATATGGTAGTCAGCCACACTCTCCCACTTATCTAACATCTCCCGAAGTAGGTTAGCGCTATGGTTTTGGAAGGAATCGTCTCGCAGTTGGCATCTTGCGCTACGATGTCCCTTTACCCCACAATATCCACATTGAGAAATGAAGACGGTGCACGTGTGAAACGAATGGTCGGTCTCATTACACCAACGACAGACCTTATGCGCCGCCTCTACTACCGCGTCGCACGACTTTAGATTGTGCCTTGTGCTGCCGCACAACTTGCACCTACGCGCTTGTGGAAACCAGGCCCTCTCGTATATGAGGTCTCCAATCGGTTTCACACTCCCTTCTTTCCCAATGTCTAATACGATGTCGTCCTCTCCGGTCAGCGGTTGTCGATCCGGAACAAAGTAAACATCCTCGCCCTTGTCCTCTATCTCCAATATTTCCTCCCGCGTTCGTTTCGGATATGTCTTCTCCACCGGAAGATCTACTCCGAACACCTCTACTAACGTCTCCGGCCAGCCCTCCTTAACAGGTCTATCAGCCTCCGAGTGGAAGGGAGTACCAAACCCGCGGGTTTGATTCCCGAACCACTTCTCCAAAGCCTCTGGCGTCGGATACTCCATCGACGGTCGGTCTCCTAAATCTCCGATGTTCTGTCGATATACTCCTTCGAATATCGCTAATCCTCTCCTAACCATCGACGTATTCTCTAACGATTGGTTGAAGAACGGGGTTAAGAAACGCTTCATCACGTCGGATTGGATTCCCCCTTTCGAGCGAACATATTGATCTCCTCCGAATACCAATGGATGACGCTTCAAAACTCGCGCAACGATATCCGCTAATAAACAAGTCACTGTGTTCGACTCAAGCACCAAATAATATTGTAGCGACGCACGGGGTGGCGCGCAAATGTTCCAATACACTAACGCTTGCCGCTTGAAGTGGGATTTGAACTCCGCTCCCGGTGGCGTATTGTATTCACCATATGCCTCCTCGTACTTCTTCTGCGTCTTTAACTTAAAGTCCCAATTATACAACAAATGTGCTATAAAGCCCATACCAGTCTTGGCAGAGTTGGGATACTCCCTATAAATTCCAATATCCTGTGCCCATAGCAACAATAGCTTGGTGTCGACAAGCGGTCTCGGCAATCTATCTTCCAGATCGGTCATGGCGTTGAAGTCACTCTCCAAATCGCTCTGGACTCCCGATCCCACCTTGACGTAATCTTGGTTGAGAATAGCCTCTCTAACTTTCTTGGGTAGCATCCTGGCGTCGATACGCTCCGCTCCGTGTATACCTCCTCGCCTGCATACCTCCAAAATCTGCTCCCTAGGATCCTTCCCTTTCCGATATTGTGTCGTTATGATGGGCTCCGGTCTCTCTCGATCCGCCCTCACACGCATAAACACATGAGTCACACCATCGGCTGCACGAATTTGAATACACTTGCTGGTCAAACATTCCTGATGGGACCCTCCTTCATTGTCATAGAACATCACTCTCCAATCCTGCAGTGATTCCTCCGTTTTCCTCCACTGACGCTGAATCTCGTCTGATGGGGTCCACATGCGCTCGATAGCCTTGTGGTCATCATATCGGGTATAAGAACCCTTCCTCCTCAGCCACGTCTGGTCTACCTCCTCGTCGTCTGGGAATGTAGCCACCGCGACCCATACCTTGATGTACTTATCCAACCATCCAAATAATTTGCTCTCCTTCCCCGGAGCTCCAATCTTATCCAATGTGTCGTAATCTGTGATCTGCATTGGGACATCACGCAAGAACTTCGCGCATAAAACTTCCCGTAGACAGTCAACGTTCCAATGATCCGCCATTCTTACCATCGGCAAAAATCGTATTGCTTCTCGCGACTCCGGATGATCTACTAATATCGCAGGTTCGGTGCCGTCGGAATAATACACCGGTCGGGGTTGATATACGACCTGTGGAACAAATCCGGTCACTCTCCTCGTCTCCTCTTGATGTCTATCCGCGGTCTTATTATACTCCGCTATCCTATTCTCAAATAACTCTTTCGCCTTCGCCGCTCGCTCCTCCTGCCGCAACGCGTCTATGTAGTCCTGATGCTCAGGAGTGAGGGTTCTCGCTCGGTGAGGTGAAGTAAACGCAGTCCAGGGACTCGAGAGCTCCAAACCCGCGGGTTTGGTACCCGAGTCCCGTGCCGCTTCGCGCCGCGCCTCTAGATCCTTATAGGTTCGGTACAGCGAAATGGCCGCTGCCGTCTCTATCAAACTGGGTGTCGAACAGGGTTTAATCTCCGTATACGGATCTAATGGCGTAACGGTCGGCGTAATGGGTCTCGGAGGTCGCTTTCCGCTGAAGTCGATACTGATCATCGGGTTGCTCATCGGATAACCTCCCTCGCTATATCTAAGGAACTGGTGAGCTGGACATCGCGTTAATATCGGTTCTGGATGTTGCTCGTCTAGTCGATCGGGAATCGCTACGTCTTGCTTATTCATGCATTCGCCACACTTGTAGAACAGCTTGTACACGCTGAAGACCTTCGGCGTCTCCTGATCCTCGCCTCGAGTCCTCCGGTACAGATGCATTCCGTCGAACTGATCTCGGATTGCAGGTAGAGGTTCTTCGTGTCGTAAATACATATTCATATGGTACAGTCGTGCGATCTCCTCATCCGGGTCTGCACTAATGTCACATACGTCCAAAGCGAAGTCGTAGGGATACCGAGTGCGATACTCTCTCCGCAAAACTTCCATCCGGTCCCCCAACGCTCTCATTCTTTCCCTCCGTAATTCCTTATCGTAAGTCGGTTTATATTTCCCGTTTAGCTCCATCACGGACCGCCCATGGTAGTAAACGTTAGAGTCTTTACATCCTGGTCGTGCGAATGGTAGCTCAGCCTCCTCTCTGGCAGTAAATCCTTTGCGCGGTTGCGCTCTAATATCCTTCTCCATTATGCCTCGCGTATATACATATATATATATCCCAATAAGTGCCGTTACGTAACCAATTACACTGTGGGTAAATCAGTTAGATGTCGCCGAAAGACAGACCTCCCGAACCCCCCCGCCTTCCAGCAGTTCAGGTTCGACTCTCTAGATCCCGTCTCTTCCTAACTAACTATCCTCTAACCTATTCCCATGCATAGCGCAAAAACTTTGGAGATAAACTGGCCGTGACCAACTCACTTTTTGATGCCCAAACTACTCCCATTACTCGTACTAAACTACAGTAGTTAGAAAGGACCATAGCCACAATACTCGACTATACCAAACCCACAGGTTTGATAATCGAATATCACACATCCTGCAAACTACTGAGTGGGGTCCATGTACGCCTCTGGTGCTACTAACCTTTAGCACCTTAGTTGCACTGTTGGCACCAATCTGTGGAAGTTGCTAAACTCAATTTACACTCCTACGTAATATAGCCGTCACCATGGTTTCTAAACGCTATTTTCCAGGCTTCACGACTTTTCAAATTACTGTTTATCTATAGACGAATTCTAAAACGCGTCTATACACAGCGTCTGGAATTGTCATGGGTTCACTTTTCTAATTTTTAAAATTTTAATTTTTCCAAAAATTTTGAAATAAAATTTTGTTTTGATACCCACCAGACAAAACTCAACGCAAATCACCACAACCCCGCTCCTATGCATTTCCTTGTATTTGCATACGAGGAATGCATACGAAGTGAGTTGCGTCTAACACTAATTCTGTTTTGAGGCAGGAGACAAACTATAATCTCCCGTCTCGATGCGTGTCTCCTCTAATAACACGATATCCTGGACCGGTCGGTCCAAGGTGTGTAAACCATTAGTTTTACACTTTTTTGGGTGCGGACACTTGCACCTAATTTTCACAGTGACTGTGCGCACTATGTTTTGCACGTCTGGGTGTGTGTGCAAGATCACTCCTGTCTCCCAATACTTTCTCTTGATAATCGGCTCGGTTATCAATACGTAGTCTCCCCTTTGGAGACTCCGAACCGTTTTGTACCACTTTGTTCTGGTAGATATGGTGGGAAGATAGTATTCCCGCCAATATTCCCAGAATGTGTACGCGACAAATTGTGTTACTTTCCAGCTTTTACGACTATATAGGTCGGCACTAATGGGTTCTGATGCCGGCACAAGAAATGCTGGACTCTGCATTAGCAAATGATTCGGCGTTAATGCAACACCGTCTGGCAACATAGCTATCGGCCTCGAGTTTAGGGTATGCTCGATTTCAATGAAAGCTGTGACCAGTTCGTCGTCGGTAAGTTGTTTGTTTACAGGCAATGTCTTGGCAATGGCCTGCTTTACAGAGCGAACTAAACGCTCCCAACTTCCTCCTCTCCAAGGACTTTCTGGAGTATTAAATCTCCACTCTACTCTTTGCGGCAAAAGTGCTGCAGAAATTTCCTTATTCTGTGCCGCTTTATGAGCCGCGTTCAACTCGCTATTCCCCCCGACAAAGTTTGTACCCTTATCGGAGTAGAACGCCTTTACTAGTCCTCTCCTGGCCATAAATCTCTTTAAGGCCAGGAGCAGAGATTTGGTCGACATGTCTGCCACACGCTCAATGTGTATGGCTCTACTAGCCATGCATGTCAGTAGCAGACCCCATCGCTTGTGGGTCAGCCGTCCACTCTTTGCCTCAATCGGACCAAAACAATCCACCCCTGTGTTCGTAAAGGGTGGGTCATATGCCTGCACTCTCGCTTCTGGGAGTTCAGCCATCTCCTGTTCCAATACTCTGGCGTTCACTCTCTTGCAAACCAGACAGGCGTCATACATGGTGCCTACTGCCCTGCTTGGCTGCAATAGAATGAATCGCTGTCTCGCTGCCGACAGACAGTGTAACTTTCCCGCGTGATGCAACCTCTTGTGTATATCCCATAGAATCGCTCTTTGCAATTCTATTGGGTGACTAGGGATTATCACTGGGAACCGAAACTGTGAGTTAATGTCGACAGTCTGGATTCTCGATCTATGACAAATTAAACCCTTATGGATTAATGGACTCCATTTTCTAAGGGGTTTATAGAGAACTGGTCGTTGAGCCGATAATAGATGGAATTCTTTGGGGAAGGCACACATTTGATAATGCTTCAAATGCTTTAATTCCGCTTGATCAATCTCATCCTCTATCAGAGGTTGCTTCAATTTCTGAATTCGCTCACTATTAGCGCTCAA